>JAODAH020023065.1:0-11643 GCA_027574865.2 Coproporus ventriculus
GGAAGAAGGAATGATAGTGAATTAGAAAGAGATTGAATAATGGAAAATTAGAAATTTCTTCGTTTAAATAAAATTTTATAACTTTCGAAAATTTTCAAGATTTTTTATGAAATTTTTTCTGTACATTCCTGGATATATTTATTAAAGAAGTCCAGAAAATTTAAATAAATCCAATTAAAAAATTAATTTGGTTGAAATATTGATGTAATTTCTTTTTAATTTGTAGCTTTTAAATTAGATTATATCAAATTTCTGTGGGATCTTCGTGGATATTCTAGAAATAATTCCAGAACATTAAAAAAATCAATACACCCATTTTCAAGATGTGTTAATGAGGATTTTAAGTAAATAGAAAAAAAAAGAAATATTGGAAAAATCTGGAATTTTAGAGAGAGAAAGGAAAAAATATGTACCTAAATTCCTGAAGTTTCATTGAAATCGAAACGCATATTTTTGAATGTGAAAAAACATTTAAAAATTTTAATTTTATTTTTAATAAAACAAATTTCTTCCATTTTTCATATAATAATGAGTAAAATGAAAATATAGTGATTCTGGATTGTATATTTTTGAAGAGATATCTTTATTATATCAATACTACTAACTGAAATTTATTAAAGAACAATAATGGAAAAAGTGGAGGAGTCTAAAATATTAAAATTTCAAAACTAAAAAAAAAAGAATTAAAAACAAAAAATAGAATGAAGGGACATGACATGTATAACTATGCTCTCACATGTAATCTATTGTACATAGATAAAAAACAAAATAAACAATTGTAATGGGTAGCGTAATAACAGTTTGAGATATAAAATATTAGAACATTTCAGTTGTCGAAACATTAATATTAATGAACATGTTAGAAAATAAAGTGTTTTTATTTTAATTTACTGTGGCCCAACGTGCTACAAAAGCTAAAATTTTCAGTTTTTTGACAAATCACCATTTAGATCTGCTTATACTCTTTTAAATTTGAACATTTCTTTAACAATTGAAATATATTACGATTGATTTTTTGTTTAACAAACAAAAATTCTGAATCTGAATTTAAAATCCTTTTTAGGAAAAATTGTTTTTGAGTTACTAAAGTAACATAACGATAATTAAGATAGCAGTAAAAAACATGCATGAAATGATTACAGAAATGAAATTAAAATATGGATATGTACAAAGTAATAAATACAGTTAAAAATTGTTACTTCTAATTTTCTTCTTAGTACAAAAACACACAATACACAAACATACATATGAACCCTTTTCAGTTAGTATAAAAACTAATTTCGATAAAGCTTCAAATAAAACATGATGCACAACAATAATTTCTTTTACATGTAAGAAATGCGATAAGAGCATAAACCAAATTCACAGTTAAACCAAAAATTTTCAATTAAGTTCATGGATAAAAGGAGAGAGTTTTAATAATCAACTTAACAATTAAAAAACTTTGAGTTTTTAGAAACAAAATAAAATTTGAATTTATATTTAAATGCATCACCTATTTTATTAACCGTTCGTAATACTCAAACAGAATTTTGAAATCTGATTGTTTTTTATTTTTTCTAAAAAGAAATCATAGCGTGCTACGTAAAAAAAAAATTAAATTTGTTAGAAAGAGAGAAATGTAAAAAATGAATGTTAACAACCTGTAGAATCGACTGAACCATTCAGTCGGTTGTTGTCGCAAGAGTAACATGTTAACCATCCGACGCAATGGACTGCAAAACAAAAAGAGAGAACAGAAAATAACACATACAGACAGTACACCATTCGTTTCGCATAGATAATATATACACAGCTCAGTTAAAAAAAATGGAAAATTAAAGTGTGTGCGATTGTTAAGTGTGCAATGTGTGTGTGCATTAATTTTGTGCCATTTTTTTTTTTTTTGTATGAAACGGCCACAAACCTGTGTTTGTAGAACAATATCCAAGCGGCTTGAAAACGACTAAAGGACAAAAAATATTTAATTATATTAATTCAGAGCTGGATTCAAAGGGGTCGACAAAATTTCGATTTTTTTATTGTTTTAATATTTTTTCATGTTTTTTTTGCAATTACTCATCTATTTTATGTTTTTTGAACTTTCTTATTTTTCGAGAAATTTTACAATTTTTCATTTATCAAAAAAATTTTGACAGATTCAAGTTTTTAAAATCTTTTCAAAGTATTCTATAACAGATTTTGAAAAAATTTATATAAATATTGTTCTAATTTTTTTGGAAATGTTTTCAAAATTATCTTAATTTTAAACAAATTCTTAATGTTTCTCAATTTTTAAGTTTTGTTGTGACTTACTAATTTTTAAAACCGTAAGCTATATGTGTGTCGAATACATGACAATACAACGAATACCTATTTAGCCCCTTAAAAAAAACTAAAATTTTCTTCTTAATATGTGCAAATGTGAAATTATAAAATTAGATTAGAATTTATATGAAATTAACTTACGGGAAGGCAGCCATTGTTGCTAACTTAACAAAAACTTCTTTCCTTACATGTCCTTTCATTGTAAATTGTTGGGGAGGTAATATTTTATACTTGGAACAAAATGTGGAAGGCTGTAATAAATACTCCTGGCGCACCTCTTCCAAATCACTCTTGCACGCAACAACAAGCACTGGAATTTTACTTTCAGCAAAATATTTCTGAAATAAAATAAAAAATTAAAAACCAAGAAATTTATATTGAAAATAAAATCATTTGAGGTTATATTTGATTGTATATACTTACAATATATATCCGAGCAATGTACTCAAAGGATTTGGGATTATTTCTATCATACGTAAGACAAGCAACATCACATTGCACTTCATGTGGTAATAAAGGATCTGATACATTGCGAACATTTATGTCCCTTAAAATCATTATTTTTTCTTGTCCATATACTTGCACGATATTAACCGTACAGTTTGGTGTACCGGTTGTTTCCAGTCTCGGATTACTCTATTAAAAATCAAACTCGAAAAATAATTTGTTTGAGAATCTTAAAATGCAACAAACCTCCGATATGGATTTAATGAAACTTCTGCAGAAACTCGATTTTCCTGCGCCGTTTGGTCCAATAACATGACACTGATATACATTTCGGCTAGATTGTTTTTTAACTAAATCAATTTTCTTTTCTCTAGTAACTAAAATAAATCTCGTAATCATCTTAAATCGCTTAACCTAACTTACAAATTGTTACCTTGTACTGCAGAAATTTGCGTATCATTCTCATAAATATTATAACCTAAATAAGCGAGATACTCGAAAGTTCGCGGTAAATCACTCAGCGTCATTAAAGCCCATTGGCACATGTAACCCTGATATGTTATCCACCCTTTTTCATTTGTGGGCACCATTGCACTCACATCTGGACCCCAAGCTGGTGTCGGACATGTCGAAAAAAGTTCTTCAAATTCACTTGGTGATAATGCACGATCCCGGTCCTTATCGTGTCTTTCGAAAATGTGTGTGAGAAATTGTTGGCCACGATGTGAAAGTTCCGTTGTGCAACCCGTTGGTACCTTCAAACTAAATAACAAAATGCAATAAGTGTATATATTAGTTTAAGTGTCATTTTACACCATAATTGTATGCTCATAATTTAATTATTGTAACAACTATCATCACGTAGATGAATTGAGAGTGACAATAGCATTCTCATATTATTCCGTTTGACTAGATAATTAAAAGTATTTTTGCTCCTAGTAAATATAATTACCTGGGAAATAAGTATTCTTTAGACATGTTGAGATTATCATTGTAGCCAAACTTCCTTAAAACCGTCCAAGTAGTTTCATTGCGCCCTCTTTGTATAAATAAACTGTGAAGATATAAAAAACCTTTTAAATTAACGCAGTTATGTGTTACACCATCTTCCAGATTTTTCCGAAGCACTCCTTTTACATCATCAAGAACCTGTGGCTGCAGTGGCGTATTAAAGCACCGACTTTGAAAATTATTAAGTTCCATATCATTAAGTAAACCATCGCAATCTATATCACATATTTTGAATATCCTTACTAGTGCTTTTTTACAAGCTTCTGTTAACTAAAAATTATACAACATTAATTGTAGGTTATGTATAATCATTTTTAATTTATATATAATTTTGATGTGTTTATTATACCAATCTCTTTGAAAAGCATGCTTTGTACTACCACACTGCAGGGACTGTTTTATTGTACTAGGCATGAACAGTTGATAATAAAAAGTGCGCTTTTCTGGAAGTTTGATTCTGAACTTCAATTGAAGAAAAATAAATACAATATTGTATCCTGACGAATAAATCTATTAATAAAACAATTCTACAAAAAGGAATTTAAGATAGAAGATAAATAATAAAATTTAATTTCAATAGATATAAAAAAATTATCTTCTAGTTGATTACTCTGATATTTAAAGGTTATGTAATTTTCTATAAATGCATAAAAATAATAATAAAGTAAACTTACATCAGTGTTTTCAACGGAATATATCGGTCCGGTGGGGTGCAATACGGCTTTCTGTGCGTAATAAAACATTTCCGATATGTTTTTTAATGTTTTTGCTGAACATTCTATACACGTCTCCACTTCAGTATATTGATCCATAATTGAATAGACACCCTTCAAACAAAAATAAAAAAGAACTTAAAGTCTATAATTTAGGAAATCACTTTTGTGTGTTTCAATTCCATCCATATAACTGAATTTATGAAGATGTTTTATAAAAACCCGTACATATTGTAATAAAAAAATGTTTGAATTGTTATCTTATTGTAATTTTGATTTATGATACAATAATACTTACTTCTATTGTAGAATAATCGACTAAATCAATTTTATTTCCGACTAAGACAACAGGGCATTGCACATCACCATATATTTCCCTAATCTTAGGTAACCAATAAGACGAAATACGGTCAATTGAATCATCATCATCGACGGCGTACACAACACAAATAACACTGGCACGTTTAATTTGATCGTTTAAATCCTCTTCAGATTGGTCGGCCGCTGAATAATCCACAATATTCGTTGGGACCTGCTCAGGGGTAACATCAGCTGGAATTGTGATCTCCTCAGCTTTTGTAGGGACATTATCAGGAAATTCCTCGCTAACCAACGATAAAATCAGTGAAGTTTTCCCAACTCCTCGATCACCAACCAGTAAGATACGAACATTTCGCTTTGGAACAGCCCTTACAACCATTATCTAAAAAAGAATTAGGTTATGTTATTCAGACCTGTGGTAGAAAGATGGAGGGAGGGGTTTATTTACATAATAAATTTATTTACGTAATTCAATGTTTTAAAATGTACAAAAAATTGTAGGAAGGATAGTTAAGAGTAATTTATACTTACGTTAGGAGTATATTTTTTTAACAAATGTCAAAAGTGTGAAAATTATTGTGAATTGGGGTTTGCCAGCACCTGTACAATACAGTACACCATAAATTACATTATAACATTATAAATTCATCCCTTTTTTTATGGTCTTAATCACCAATTTTACCGTCGAGAATAAGAAAATCCATTATTTTGATTTTGACACCCTGCTTCTGGCCATTCACGAATGACAGTAACAGTAGAGGTGAGCGCGATTGCGCATAAAACTCGTGATTTAAATAAAGTCAAAATGCGTTACTAATAACACCTTGCAACTCCCGTTACCTTATTTATCCTCACAGCGTTTCATTTTTATATGAATTGAACGAATTAATTCTGTGGAGGTTAGATTTTGCCGGATTTCGACACGCACGTATCTCTAACTACGCCGCGCGCCTCCAACTCTCCCGCGAAGGTTTAAAATACAAGAAGCTAAAAATATCTGTACAAATAGAGCATGTGTTGTAGGTAAAAAAATGCTTCACAAGTAAAATGAGCCTTATGTCTTTATTATAAAAATATATAAATATTATTCTTATTATAAAAATAATTATCCGAGCCGTTTTACTTAATTAAGTACGTTTCCGCTTATTATATAATTTCACTGGAATTGTCTTTTTGTTCAACTAAAACTGTATCAAGCGTTTTGTAAACGTTTTCTGGCAAGTGGTCTAAGACCATACGGGGCATCACTTTCAAATCTGTGAAATCTTCTGCAGTTGCCCAACGCATTTCGTAACTTGGGCCACCTGTTCCTGCTTTCCTAAACAAGAAAAAAAAAATTATTGCAAAATTAAAATTTCTTTACAATTTTTCATTTTTAGAAATTTCTTCTGTCAATCCTGAAAATAGAACATAAATCATGTGCCCCATTTATAATTCCTTATTGTCAAAAATGTTCATAAATCATTATTCTAAAAAGGAATCTAAAATTAGGTTGGAAAAGATGAAATTAGATGCATTTTTTATCTCTTTAGATTTATAAAATAAATCATCTGTCTGTATAATACGACAACTGAAGTAAATATTTTATTCTTTCAGTTTCTTTAAATTTGAGAAACGAGTGTAATCTAAGTAAATATGTTTTGCTTCTTTAAAATGAAGCATTACCTTTCCGCTTTGGTTTTTTTCCTATTTACAATATGTAAAATTCTTCCAGGTGTGTACAGTCGAGTTTTGGAAAATCTTCTCACTGATATGTCTCTCGAAAGCAATGCAGCTTCCTAAAATTAAAATATTTAATAATTTATACAGGGAAATGAATGAGTCGTATGACTAATCACAATCTTTTTCCAGTAAGGACAAAATTCTAATTAAGTACTTCTTTAGTAAAAGTGAGATTGTTCTCCTCTCTCCATCTCTCTTTTAGTTTTACACTTCTTTTGCTTCATTCAGGTTTAAAGTAAAAATCGAAAATTCTATAGTAATTAAACTATTAAATTAAATCAATTATGATTTTCTTATGAATATTTCTTATTTTAAGCTTTTTTACCGTTGTTGCAGCTACCGTAGGTATGGACCTGTGTCCTAATAATGGTGATAATCCAGGAGATGTAAGGGATGCATCATTCCTCCAGGTTGATTCCAAATCTCCTGGCGGAACCCCGAATAAAGCATAACCACAACCATTGAGCAATATACGATACTGAAAGGTAGAAAATAAATGAAATGTGCAAAATTCCTTACAAAAATAATTGAACTCACCTTTGGAAGTCTGCTAGCATGCAGAGTTTGGATTATCCCTGTTCTAAAATTTTCTATACTATCCACACCTAACCTCATTACAAAGTCGTCACCAACACCTACGGTGAAGATGAAGCTCTCTGTTAATCTTGCAGCTTCACGGCTAAGAACTCCGGCTACGAAATAAAAAATAATTATTATTAAAATAACCTTGATGTAAGAGTACTAAGAACAAAAAGTTTGAAATTTAGGTTAGGTTTATACTTAAAATATCTAGCAGTTTTATTCTTAATAACTTAAATAATTGTTTAAATTACCTGGTGTAGAAAAGGCATAGACTTTTAGGTCCGGATATGTCGGTTTTATTTTAAGAGCTAACAGAGCAGCAACTCCTGCTCCTAAACTGTGCCCTGTCAATACCAATCCATAATCCGGATAATCAGCCATAGCTTTTTCTATTATTCCTACTTGTCGTAATCTTTTTGCTACAAATTCGGCACCAGCTTTCATCCCTTTATGTGCCATTGTATCTGGTGGAAATCCTTCCACTTCAAACTTATCAGCATTAGCTGTAAAATCTGTGAATACATCTCGTAATGATATGGAACCTCTTATTGCAATTACTATATTTGAAGTCTTATGATCGGCTATCACACAAAATGGTAACTGAAACAGTAAAACCAAGAAATTTAGCGAATGAACAGAATAAATAAAAGGGTTACAATAAGATATTTTTATTATTTATTCTTCCTAATCAAAAAAGTAAAAGAAGTGAGCATTCCTAACAACAAACAATGGTTGATTACATAAAATGAATGTCCATATCTAGAGTTAAATTGTTTTTTTTTAATTATTATCTTCTCTTTAGCCTTCAGGTCTATTATAACAAAACAATTCACTTTAATTGTGACAATTAATTACTCATTAAGATAATTAATGAAACGTTATGTTTTAATTTTTATAACATAATGCGGTATCTTTTATAAATCAATTGTACACGCATAAATTTCTAACCTTTAACTTTAATTGATTGAGAATGTTAATTTATGATATCTAGTAACAATTTGCGTGAATTTTTAATAGTAATAATCTAGATTTGGCCTTGAAATTCCTTGAAAAATCTAGTCCTAACTTTGAACATTGTTTATTTCTTACCTCAAATACATGATTTCGGAATGAAGCAAATAAAATATCCTCTTCACGGATTTTACTGATATATTTTACACCGGCTAGATGACATAAGCAGCAATTGTCATCTATCACCATAGTGGATTTGCTACGGAAGCATGAGCAACATGTTACTTTGGTCATTAAACGAAAGAAACCAGTCACACAATATCTATACATGACAAATGGCCAACCATATGCGGCCATGGAGAGACGAAGGAAATGCCTGGCATGCTCCAGATTCATCCATCGTGGAGCTACAGAGAATACCCTGTTTATATCTGCAACAATGAAGAAACTATAGAACAACATCTTGAATACTTGAAGACCCCTCTTCACTAGGGCCCATATTGGGTACACTAGCCCAATAGATGGGCTGATCTTGATGGGCATGATTTAGCCTTAGTGGCATAAAGGTAGAGTTGTACTCTCATTGTGTGGAGACGCCGCCTTGCCACTGTGCACTTTGGTTGCACATTTTTGATATGATGAAAATACCTCTCTTGGCCATCACATTTTCAACCTCCACCATCATCGGTCACTACAAGCTATCCTGCCTCTACACAATGGTGATGGTTGGCAGTGGCCTAATAAGGGTTATAGTGAAGAGGGGATTGCTTAGATTTTGGTAACAATTTTTTTGTTTTAATGTAAATGCAATAATTAAAATCTGTAAATACGACTTTTTTTAGTGTAAGGTTGGTATGACTGTAATCAATCCAAAGAAACTCTTCTTCTCTACATTTTAAATTCTCTTTAACTATTAGACACTATTTTTTTTTGCTAGGTACCTCAAAAGACAATTTGGATGAAAGTACTAAATAAATACTACTAAATAAAAAAAGTACTACCTATGTAGGAAGTACCATCCTGTAATTTACCTGTAGAATATTTGGGTTCATCATCTGTTAGCATCTGAATCCTTCTAAGTTCCCTTGTTTCCCTTTTCTGTTTAACCCTGAGAAGAACACATCCAGCTAAAATATCAGAAGGTACCAAATCAGTACTCCTGAAAAGGGCGCTCAAAAGCGCGGCGACTTGCTGAAACGCTTCATGCCCATGCTCATCAGAACGCACCCAGCAAAACAACCATCGAAAACGTTTCTGCCACAAAGATGTCACCTTCCTATGTCTTAAAGATTCCCCCGCGCTTGGAGTTTCCTGAACATCCTGGTAGGCCCTAGATCCCAACGGATCGAACACCAACGCCAAACCAAAAATTGCCAAACCAAAAAGGGCCCAATTGAAGATTACCAACGCTGAAAATAAAAATTATTTAATTTTACTTTTCTACAAATGCAAATATGTTCTCTTTATGGTGAGGCAATTATTTCTTTTTTTTTTAATGTGCGATTCAAACATAAATGTAAATGCAAGGACGTCGATGTTAAAATAATAAAACGAGCGAAAAAATTGCAGTCGGATAATTCATGCAAATTGCTTAATTAACCGTCGATGGGACGCTTTTGTACAATTGAGAAATGCTTGAAATTGTACATGATGCCCCTTAAGCAATAAATTTGTTTGTAGAATTAATCCGTTCATAAACAAAACAGTTATTCTGTTTGATTTATGACCTATAAACTCAAATGAATTATTTAGAATGAATACATTTAATATTAAAAAGGATTTTTTACATTTTTATTGGGATTCACAAGAAAAATTTATGGTTTCTTCTAAATCTTAATAGGTATTTTAGAAATTTGTGTTTTTTTTATGAGATTTATGTAATTTTTAAGTTTTTTTCGAGTTTCATTAATTTTTTTTTTAAGTTTTTATTTTTTTGTTGTATAAAATTGGCAATGGTTTTTTTATTTTTGCTTTTTTTTATAGTTAACTCTGATTCATATAGAACCATATCGAAGAGCATCGTTTGCAATTTGTAGGTTCTTTTACACGGAATTTGTAAATTTTTTGCAATTTAAGCATAAAAAAATTCTTTAAAAAATGATGAATTTTATAAATGCTGTGACTTTAGTGTTACCGGAAGTTGAGATGCAGCGCTGCGATCGAAATCTGCGCGAATTTAAAGGTTAAGTTTGAAAATCTTTAATAAAAAATTGACTAACAGGGCTCTAGCCTTCAACTGCAGGTAAAGTTGCATAAATCAAGAGTTTTGCTTTAAGCTATCGAAATGAGCTCTAGTACAGGAACTCGTATGGTTGGAAATTTGTGTCGCAGAAGCCATCGCTCGAATAAGGTAAGAAAAATCATTGTTATTTTAAATGTGTCTGTTTACCTTCAATAACTGTTCTTGAGAAGTGCCCTTCGTATGGGCATATAACCATGTCTCTGCAGAAAGCCCACATCGTACCAAAAACATTTAGAACGCTTTCTGGAATGATCAGAAGTATTTTGAGAATGAGTATGGGAGGTACATGCCTTCTGGCTGCGGTATCCGTAATTGAACCTTGTGCACTTCTGTTCACGAGGGCTATTAAAACTACGATTACCATGCTTAACAGCGCCATCATTCCTATTATGTACGTCCGAACGTACATCCCTCCTGCTGTGCATTCCCATGTGTATTTGTAATATTTTGTGTATACAATTGCTATCAAAACCAACCTGAAACAAAAATTGAAATATTTAAAATAATGAGCTTTAAGGGACCTATATATTTCCTTTTTTGCGTACAATAAATAAGTCTCAAGTCTGTAATATAATTTTATCATAGTAAAGGAGCTAAAATAATTCTTTATAACTTTTCGATTAAACACAACAATCGTTACATAATGACAATTATGCACATTACACATGAAGCCAGTAGTTGACCAACGCCAGTAAGATAGTCAGTATTGTATATGGTAATTAGGAGATAGCGCAATCAGAGCAACCATGTCTAGCGATTTCTTCCAAATGTATAAGTTATAGAGGAAAAGGAATTAAATTTTTTTTTTAACAAATCTATGTTTATTTAAAAAAAGCAAATCAAGATAAGGGAAGGATAAACCGTGTTGGAATATAGGGCCACAGACTGTCAATAAAAGGTCTACAGATTACCTTGTACATGGTGTGCATAGGATCTAAGGCATAGATAATGAGATATGTATAAAAATAAAACAAAATGATGAGTTGATAAAAAATCTATTATGACAGATAATTGATAACAGAAATATGATGATATATAGATGATGTTAGATATACGATGACAAATTGATGACAAGGTGATGATAAATAAACAATAGCTAATAATGATGAAGAATAGTGACAGACAAATCACAGCTAATGATAAATAAATAATGACATATGATGAGAAATGAATGATGGCAGGTAGATGATTTCCGATGGACAATAGCTATTATATGATGAGAACATTTTGATAATGAAAAATAGACAATGATAGATGAAACATGATAAGTAGATAGTGATAAATCTACATTGACAGATAAATGATGATAAATACACAATTATAGATAAAATATGATAAATGGATGAT
>JAODAH020023100.1:0-54166 GCA_027574865.2 Coproporus ventriculus
AGACAACCGAAGCAGATTAGATATTAAATGTAGGATGGCTCAGGGTAGAAAAGCATTTACAGAAAAAGAGGATATCTTTAGATCTAAAATTGACTTGGGAGTTAGGAAAAGACTATTAACGACATTAATGTGAAGCGTTGCTCTATATGGATGCGAGACTTGGACAATTGGCAAAGTAGAAAAACAAAGAATAGAAGCATTCGAAATGTGGTGCTACAGAAGAATGATGAGAATAAGCTGTGAAGACAAAATAACTAATGAAAAAGTATTAGAACTAGTTGAGGAGAAAAGAAACATATGGAATGTATTACAACGACGAAGGGACAGAATGGTTGGCCATATACTTAGACATGGGGGAATTATACAATTAGTTATAGAAGGCAGGGCAGAAGGAGAAACATGCAGTGGCAGACCAAGATTAGAGTATATAAGACAGATAAGAGAGGATGTGACATATTAAAAGCATTATTTGAAAAAATTGGAAAAGATAAATAAAAGAACCAAAAAAACTAAAAACTACTAATCATTAACAAAAACAGAAAAATTTAAGTCTAAAAAATAAATAAATAATGCAAGATAATTCAAAAAACTTAACTGAAAGAATACTAACATGTTGAGAATGCTAAAGAGCATTACCTAAACAAATTTCAAATAAAAATGTCAAAATAACAATTGCCAAATAACCAAATGATAAAATCTGGAATATGAATCAATTGTTTAGTTGTAAAAAAATTTAAAAATGCATAAAAAAAAGTACAAAAGTATCATTAAGTATGAATTATAAAAGAATGTAAAAAAAACAAAAAATGTCAATATGTCCAATTATTACATTTAACATTTAAAAAATTTCAAAAATTTCGAATATATACCGGAAAATACAAAACATAAATAGAAATCGACAGATCCACCATTATTTTTCGGCGTGCTTTAATAATTTGCAATCAGAATTCGATAATACCTAAAGATAAAAAAAAAGTCCATAGGCTTACACGCATGCACGAGTACTCGTTACCTGAATATACCGGAAGTAACGTGTACTCGCTTTAAAGAGTAATCTATTACTTTCGGTATTTTACTTTGATTACTTTCGGCCTGGGCATTTAATTACTTTCTTGAGTTTGAGTAATTTCGGCAGAGGGATTGGTTGTTTTAATTAAAGAGCAAAAAAGGCCATTTACATTTTCCACCAACCAAAGAATTGGTGCAAGAAGTAAAACATTTCGGCACCGAAATCAATGAATATTTTTTATAATTGCTCAATTGCTCGCAGTTCTTCCTTATGTTCGAGGACAGAAAAAAGATCATTCACATTTTTAATCGACAGAAACTGCTTCAGGGAATAAAACATTTCAGCGTAAGTAATCAAAGTAACGAATACTCAAAAGTAACGACAATTTATACCACTGGTCTATACTTACTCTGTAATATTACTAAATCTTTTTGTCTTTAATTTCGAGCTTTATACCTATAGTAATTAATTTTTTGGGTGGATATTAGTATTAACAAGAGGCATTAGTGAATAACTTACTTTTGTTTTTGTTCTTTATGCCTTAACTGCAAGCCTTTTGCAAGTTTATCCAAATTCTTTGAATAATCTAATTCTAACTCTCCTCTCCGCCGGAAAAAGTCCTGCAATTCGGTAACTAAGGCAACCTGTGCTTCCATCCGAACATCCAAACATCTTAGCTGATCGTTTAACTGCAGCCGTATATCTGGAACAACATAAAAAAAAATAGATGAAATTAAACTAATAAATGATTCCTGGAAATAAGAAGGCCACACGCGGTCTGGCATTAATTACAAACAATATGGAGTGTGACGCCATAAATCCGCGGTCGAGTTTTTCATCAATCCATGTACATCAGCATGTGAATGATGACGACCATTTTCATATTGATTAACTGTCTGGTGTAGGTATGTAAAAGCCAGATAATATCAACATAATAAATTAAATGTCTGAATGTGCATTGTTGTAAATTGGATGGGGAAAAAACCCTGCAATAAAAATCAATAGAACGGTCGCGAGCGGGTCTGTTTGCATGTTCCTAAAGGGTGAATGTCAGGGCTTGCAATACGCACGCATTTGTAACAATAATCGCAATTTAATTACAAAATATGCTAAATAATAGGAAATTTTTACATCCTGTCACATTATTATTAAAATATACCAATGCGTACGCCTCTCACATCAAACAAATTACAACAAAATGATAAACACATTTCCTCCATAGTGCCACTTCCTACATGCAATTCAAACTAATTTATGTTTGATTAAAATGAATTCATTCTCGTTTAGGCCTATACGCGATTTGTACGACAAAGCAATATCGCAAATTCAATTTCTATGCTTCAAACGTGGTAAATTAATCCAATAGACCTTGAACTTGTCAACGAATGGTGATCCACAGACAATACGCGTATAACCATGATGTCCAAAAATTAACCTTTATAATTTGTTGTGACCTCCATACCACATTTTAACAATTAAAACGCGAGACGTAATGCATTTTTTTAAAGCTGAAAATCAAAAATCAAAATAGTAACAAAGGAAAAATTGAAATTCCGAAAAAATAATAAAAATTAGAACAAAAAATATCAAGAAACTTAAAAAGTCTTTTTTTCTTCAAAAATTCATATCACAAAAACAGTTACTTTAATTACTCATATTTTAAGATGCCAAATGAGCAATAATGGTTCTGATATAAATAAAAAAAAACAAAACAAAATACAACCGAATTTTTGATCAATTTGACTTCTCTCGCCAATAACTATTATCAAAATTTGTGATCTATTTTTACAATGGCCATGGTAAATTTAACACCCATATATCTCTCGAATTGTATTTTCCTCATTTAAATCCATTTCGATAATGATTAAAGGCAATTCAAGCTTATTTATTCTTTCCATACGATTCTTACATTATTTTATTGAAAATATTTCGCTCATTTTACTTATTCTGTGAAATAATAAATGTGTCAATTATCTCTGTTGATAATACAGATCTCTACGCTTGATAATTTGTTTATTTTCGATATATCTATACATACTGAGCGTGCATTAATTTAAAAACTCAAGAATGCAGAAAAATGTGGTGTCTAAATAAAGATTAGAATTTCCTCAATTTTCCTCACCTTTTTAAATAATTTTCTCAAAAATGGTTTTTCCACAAATCGCAAATTAATGTTCGTATATATTTACATGTTTTATCAGAATAAAATTAATTATCACAATAATACCACAATATAATTAGTTCAGTACTGACACTTCGTTTCGGTTCCTTTGATGTGTCCACGGTTTTTGTGACCTTGACAGCTACAAAATGAATGAAGCGGCCATATTACTGTCAATGATTTTATGCGCCCTCTCCTCTCCCTTTCCAGGGATTGATGTTCGCAGTTTTCTTAGACTTAGCTAAAGATCTTGATATGATGCCACATGAAAGACTACTTGAAATTCTATCGCAGTTTGATACAAGAGGTGTATCAAAAAAAGTTTTTTAAAAGTTACCTAAGGAAAAGGCAGCAAGTAATTGGAATTAAAAATTCAATAGCAATCGAAATCACCCTATGGTAATCGATTTTGTTCAAAATTGTCTTTGCCCAATTTTATAGTAATTTCATCAAAATCCACGGTTAAGAGACGTTGCATAAAAAATGTTCCTTTTTTGTCACATTCAATATAATAATTGCGTTTTCGCGTATATATACGAGTGTTTTTATGCCCGACATTTGCAACAAGCTGCAATTGATTGATAATTGATCGAGGAATCCGATGCCACTAGATTTTTTGCAATATCTCCCTAAGCATGCGTAGAAATGGCAAAATAGTGCTCTTTTTTCAAAAATTCATTGTTCAAAAACCTATGTTTCGATTTTGATAAAAAATCTTAGAGAATATGCTTGAATATTGTTACTTTAAGACCATGCTTTAAAAAGTTCACTATTTGACCCGCGTCGTATAGTTTTTGTTGAAAACCTGCAAAGATGACCCCCTTTAGTTTTTGCGTTTACTGCACATGCATATAAAAATTATGCCATCAATGAATTTCTTGGAAAATTTCCGATTATGTGCATAAATTCTTTAACAGATCTTGAAATAAATGACAAAATAATTTCATATGCTGGTGATACGGTAATGATCTTTCATGGTGATACGTGGACTGATACTAGAAAAAGAAAAAAGACGTGACAATTGCAGTCAGTTGGTTAAATACCCATGATCTACCAATTAATGAAGAAAAACCGCGAGGAAATTATGCATCTGCAAAGTCATTCATGTCTGACCACACGAATTGACAATTAGGTAACTATGAAATGTTACGGTAGCTTCAGTTGTCCTTCGGAAACTTCGCAGTTTGGAAGTATTCCACCATGGATCACTTAACACATTTGAACTAAATTATATGTGCACAGCAGCATGTCCGCACGCTACCCGAGGATGCCTCAACACAACGCAGATTTAGTGGTGTCTGAATTGGCCCTACAAACCGACCAACTTTACAAACAACAACCTGATTTTGTTAGGTGACGACATATATGACATGCAATTAAAATTATTTGGCATGGCCTATATATAAATTTTATATTATAAGAAATATTTTAAGCAAAAAAAATAATTTTTATATAACTATAGTAGAATTTACATTGAGATATTGTATAATTGAATGGGGAGTTTTATACATATAATGAAACAATGAATCAGCCTAAAGTAATACAAAACCTATTTTAATAAGAGAGCAAAACAGCTATCATGAGTGTTAATTTGATACACGAGGGCTTAGTAGGGTAACGGAATTCGAGCGAATCCTAAGCGTGAGCATAAATATTTGCATTTTCCTTCGTAATACAAACATAATTTTTAGACCATCAAAATTAAATTGTTTTGACATTCCAAAATTGTCATTTTTGTAAAGCAACAAATGTCCCTTAAAACAACAAGATATTTGATTATAGCAATCTTACTTTTTTTGTATTCGTAACGCTAATGGGTTGAGCCCTTAAACTGGCTACACAAAGTTCAAACGCTTAAATATGCATTTTTATCATAATGTACTGCGCTCTGATGAATAAGTGAATGTCTGAAGTTAAATATTTATTTGTCGAATTCACCCGGAGTGAATAAATGAACGTAACCTAAGTTTCTTAAATTTCTTATCTTTTCTTTGTTTATTGTTATAAAAAAAATCGCATAATTGTTTAAACAGTATTTCAACTATTATAAAAAAAAGTGAATCTGAATGTTTGAAAGAAACATTAAGACGTCCTCATTCTCAAGCGAAGATTTCTTTTCACTTTTTTATAAATTCCAATTCATTTGCGCCCATTAAAAAGTTCATAGTTCAAGGTTGACGTTAATTAAATCCAGTTAGTAAATTACGCTAGCGCGAATTGTATACTCTACCTCGTTCTATCTCTCTCATCATAATTATTAGCAAAACGTACAAAAAAAAAATGCGATCGGATTTAAAGACACGAGAAGCGATAAGATCGTATGCTGGCTCAGCAACTAGCTGTACATGAAATATTTCGTTACGCATCGTGATTTGAAAGCTCATATAAACAATGAGGAGATTATTTAGAAATTATTGCAAAAACAAAATGCACTACTTTCATATTTTCATGTTCCACATTAAACACGTGTTGTATACACTTTATTCGCTATATAAATTTCATTGAAAAAATTTTAATGATGTTTGTTTTCATTCATAAAATAGAAATGCATTTCTTACGAGCTTTTACAAACCAAAACATCCCTTGGATTTTCCATTACTTTAAAAATACCATACGCTTTTCGAAACTGCTTCACCCAAACACCTTTTCGAAACAAATCATTAGGATTAAATGGGAAATAGTATACTATTTTCATTTATAAAATATTTATAGTCAATGTTATTTTCCTATTTGCGTCCAAAATGTTGGCAATATTCTTGAAATCTTATTAAATTCGAAATGATTCATTTCCACTAATTCAAACAAACAAAAATCGTATGATTAGATTCGTTTTGCGTAAGAGAAATATTATTTATCAACAATATATCTTTAGGTAATGAAATATTCTGACAAATAGAGACAATACCAAAATTACAAAATTTATTTGTATGGAATATCGATATCAGTACTAATAGAAGATCGGATGTCGACAGGTAAATATCCATATCGGTAGTAATATCATTTGGACAATATCGGCAATTGATAAATATCAGACTAAAACTGTCGATATCTAACATTATTCACAACATTAAGAAATAACCATATCGATATATAGTATCGAAAAATATCAGTACACATTTTTTACTCATTTTTATGCTAAAAAAGTAACAATTCCTTACACCAATTTCTAATCAATTATGGCCACTTGATGATTGCGGATTCCAATACTATTTCAAACCGAATTTTGAAACCAGAAACATAAATTCGTTTTGGATGGATTAACCCTTAAGAAAATTCATCCGAAGTTAACAAAAGTTTACGGGGACTGCTGTTTCCATGCCAACTGTTAAAAAGTGGACAGCTGAATTTAAACGTGGTCGCACATCCCTCGAAGATGACCCAAGTGAAGGCCAAAAACCGCAACACGCCGGAAACCATAAAAAAATTGCATGATATCGTGTTGGACGATAGGCGAGTGAAGGTTGAGTGAGACAACTGAGGCTGTGGGCATATCGAATGAAAGGGTGCGAAACACCTTGCACGAAGAATTACGGATGCGAAAGTTCAGCGCAAGATGGGTGCCGCATTTACTGAATGCCGATCAAAAGCAAGTGAGCAAACGATTCTCGCAGCAATTTTTGGACCGATTCAACAGGGATCCTACAGATTTTGTGCGGCGATTTGTCACCATGGATAAGACATCGGTCCACCACCACTCGCCAGAAACGAAACAGCAGTCCAAGCAGTAGGTAGAAGCCGGTGGTACAGCACCAAAGAAAGCGAAGTCGATCACATCTACCGGAAGGGTTATTGCCAGCGTGTTTCGGGATGCAAAAGGGATCCTGTTAATTGATTATCTTGCAAAAGGCAGAACAATTACAGACCTTTTATCTCTGGAGAGTTTTCAAAGTCGCTTGGCTGTCGGCCCTTTCTATGTTAATTCTCGCATTGTGTAATTGCGAAAATTTTAACTTGCAAGATTAATGCAAGATTGCCCAGTACAAACCTGCCTTAATATTTTCCTTGAAGTTACCTGATCCAGTACTTGCATTAAACGGACCTTAAGAGCACCTTACACGGTCAATAATACTGACAGTAAAAATACTGACAGTATTTACTTTATTATCCATCAGTATTTTTCAACCTTACATGGTGATTCCAAATCATCATTATTTTCTTCAGTATTTTCCTAGCAGTAAATTAGTGAGCACCATGGATTCCCGGCAAAAACCGCGTTTAACAATAATTTTGGCTTTTGCTGTTCCTATTGCCCTTACATGATCAGTAATACTGTCATTATTTTGAAATAGTGACAGTATTATTGATCGTGTAGGAGTAATACTGATGGAATAATGAAAATATTGAAGAATATCCGGATAATTTGAAATCCAGCCATTAGTATTCTAAAATGTTGGCCCCGCCCGCAAAGTGGTGGGGATACTGACAGTAATACTGATGGTGTAAGGTCATTTCATCAGTACTTCAGTATTGAGAAAATTTGGTGCCGAGCCGAGCGTGTTCCATTCCATCAGTATTACCCCTACACAATCAACAATACTGTCATTATTTTTTAATACTGTTAGTATTATAACCCGTGTAAGGTCCGCTTGAGAATCTGTTAGAATGACGATTTGGATACTGTTATTATTTTTACTGTCAGTATTTTGGCCGTGTATGGTCCGCTTTAGAACCATATGCTGGTCCCGAAAATAAATAAAATAAAATTCTGTGCACCGACACCCAATGTACAACGAGGTTGCCTCTGCCTCAGATGTGTAACAGGCTTTAGAGGCACTTTTATGTCCGCCTAACGTATCGGTGATATCTGCAGCATTTGGAGGACTCATGCGTCACCCACATAATGTACTTATATATTTAATATGTGACATTTATAATATTTGTTACTTAACATTTTGTATTTTGTTAATTAATTAAAGAAATAAATTAGAAGAAAAATTGAAATAAAATCAACGAAACCCCTGAAATAAGAATTTAAAAGAAACTATTGGTATTTTAAGAAAATTTGAAGAAACTAGAATATTATTTAGAAAGTATTTTAAAATATTTAAGGAAAATTTAAAAAAACTGAAAGGATTTAAAAAAAATAGAAATTGAAATTCAAGAAAAAATTAGGACAGAATTTAAATTTTTATATTCACTTAATTAATTAAAAAAATTATATGTTCGGAAAAAAATTGTAGGAGACATATCTTATTGTTTCTAACACTGATGAAGGGTTTGTGGATGCACCCGAAACGTCTGCTATTTATTTAACAAAGAATAGTCCAAAAAGGTGTTTTTATATAAATCTTCGCCCCAGAATAGAAGGATGATAAATTAAATTTAAGTATATGAAGGACAGAGAATTTAAAAATAAAGAAATAAAGGAATATCGAAGTAAATTTAAAAAAAAGTGAAAATTGAGAAAAATACTCAACCCTTCGGATGTCATGTTTCTAACTTTTTTCGACATGTTACAATGCTCTTAACACATCCGTATCGTAATGTACTATTTCATATCAAAACTTGCATTTTTAAATGCGATATTCCATCCTTTTAAGGCGTACTAATGTAAAAACTGATACTTATGTTATTTGTCAATTACAAACACATCTTTTCAAATTGTAACACTTATTATAAAATGAGGATAAAATATGGTGACCCAAAAAAGGGAACACAGCGCAATGTTTTATTAAGAACACATCATACTACTAATTACTGTGGAATTTAATGAAAATGAGATCTTTATTATCCATGCTTACTTTAAATTTTAAGCCAAAGGCTTTGTTGTAATTAACCCAGAAACTCAATAGAGCCATTCATCAACTACAAGTTTGTCACTAATAATTTAAGATCACTGACCTACCAATAATGACATTAATTTTGAATTTAATTAGAATCCTTAAAATATGTTTTATATATTTTCTCGACTACCTTAAAAAATAAACCAATAAAATGTAGTAAAATGAAATTCTATATTTTTATGCAAGAAATCATGGGTTCGATACTGGCTTGAAGAGGAGCAATAGGCAATTAGGTAATTCTAATTATTTCAACAGATGTAAGCAATTACAGTAAGTAATGTTGTTAAAATTGGAGTAGTACAGAAACAGAACCTCTTAAACAACACTGTCAACGACTAGATCTAAAATTCAATACATAATCATGAAAAAGGTGCATATAAATAAGCTTTATGCACACAAAAGAGCTTGCAGCTCATTCCTGCTTTACACAACGACATGTTGGTTGCATAATCCTAAGGCGCCTTCTAGAAAAAAACCAATTTTTAGGGAATTTTGACATCCGAATTTCAAAAACTGGTGTCAAAATTCACCATATGAATAATAATGCACTAAAATCACGTTTTGATTTTTTTATTCATAAAATTACCGTAATTCAGTCTTTTTGGTAACCTTAATCGGTAAAAAAGAAAAAACGGCGAAACCCTGACTTCACCTAGATGGCCTAGTCGTTTTCGCGAGGAATTAGACTTTAATCATTCTTACTTTTGGCCTTTTTATAACTACGACGTTTTTGTAGTTTTGCTGCTTTTCAACATTTTTCAAATCTTTTTCCAAATTCTTATATTATAATTCTGTTTCGTAATCTCCATTGTTCTCTAATATTTGTCCAAGATACTTCATATAAGTCTGGAGATGGACATGTTGTTGTCATTAGTGGAAAAACACAAAGCAATTAGAAGTTTGTGAAAGGAGTTAAAAAATAATTTATCATTAATGTTTAAAATGTTTTGTAGAATGCAAAAAATCTAATATGATTTCTATTATATGATAGGAAGAACTTTAAGAGAATTGGAGCTTTTCTTTAAAAATGTAATGGAGGGAAGAAAAGTACTAAGTAGGTACAGCAAACTAAAGTGTACTAAGTATAAAACAAGTGATGGTCTCTGCATTCATAGTAGCCTTGGTAGTTGGAGCGAAAGGGTTTTGTCAGTGTAGCTAACTCATTTGATTCTGATTATATATACCTATATAACATCTTTCAGCAACTCGCCAGGTAGTAGCAGAAATTGAAGAAGTTGTTGAGGAGTAAGTAAATACTTTTATAATTTACAATTATCATTATATACATTCCTTTTAGATTGTAGCCAAAGTTGGAGCTGGACTCGATTTGGAGAACGTACGAACAAATTTGGAAGTAGTTGTATCTGGTCTAGACCTTCAAAATACATGAGTATATTTTAAGTAAATAAATGTAAAGATTTGGTCCGCCTTTGACACCAACTTACTCTCTTACTACTCTAGATACAGCCAATGTAGCACTTAAATATACCAAGAAAAAATCTTTCCTCATTTCTAAATACTTCAGATCCATTACCGCTGGGGGACTGTTCAATCATTTGTCCTGCCACAGGGAAATCTAGCAATATTATAAAATGATTTATGAATCGTGGGTATATTTACATGAGTGTGAGGGACATATATTTTGGAGCTAAGCGAACAATAAATAAATAAAACAACACAACAGAGTATAGCAGCCCTACAACAAACACTTGTGTTGAATTGGCAAGCCAAAGAAAATCATTTTTTACATCATCTAGAATATATCAAAACTTTTTTCAAAAAGAAAATATTGACTTATATTTCACTGTGTGCTGAAAAGCAATGGACAAGTGCAAGGTCCCATTAAAACGTTGTTTATCTCAATGACAAACATTTTTACAGAACAAAAAAGATCTCTTTGACATTGGTCTTGCCACACATACAATTTATTCTAAATGAAAAGTTAGCTCCAAATGCCCTAATGTTTGGCTTGAAGAGAAAACACTTTTGAAAGATGTTCTACCAAGCACAGTAGAAAATATGGAAGTCATACACTAAAACTATTAAAAAATTAAAAAACGAAAAAATTAAACAAAGAAAATCAATCAGATCTGTAGGTCAGAACTTTAAGCAAGGCGATAAAGTAGTAATAGCAGAAACTCAAATTCTGCATAACCAGGTGTTAAATTCTTAGCACGTTATGAAATCCTCCATGTATTAGAAGGTAAACGTTTTGCTTTACACAGATTAGGCACGAGGTGGAAGGTTACGAAAGTGGCTGTTTAGGAGCAACTCAGAACTGTCAAAATTAAAAAATGGTAATTTTGCTATTTTGTACCAAAATGATCATTTAATGGTCCAATAGAAAAAGCTACATCATAACTGAAATGAATGTTGAACACTTAAGAAAGTTCATCAAGATTTATATAAGCTTTAATTATTTTAAGAACTTTAAAGTTATGAATTGTCCCAGGCTTCTGAAAATCCCAAAAGTCCAAAACTCTAAGCTTTATCATTTTTAATTTTGATTTTCAAAATGTCGTTCGATTCATTTCCTTCCAATCACACACATAAAGAATAAATTTAATAGGACCTCCAAATTAAAGAAGAATAAAAGAGGTTTTTGTTAATTTATTTGAAGAATCTCTTCCTGTTATCAATATCATTTTAATTGTAATTAGTATTGCATTCTAAAATTCTATGTTCAATATTAACTAAATAAGTGGCATAGAATCTTGCTTTAATGTAATGCAAATAATAGATTTGATTTTAGATACCTGTAATTTGAATCTTTGAGATATGACACACAGGAAATTTTAATTCAATCGGAAATAATACTTCACTGTTGCTAACCAAAAAATCTTTATGTTTCATGGGGAAAAGCGACGTTTGGCAATACTGTACGAGCTTCAAAAATATATTGCAAAGAATATATAAAGCAGATTTCTTTGAAAAAATGTTCAAAAGGCTTAAAAAATCGCAATAATTCGATATAAACAATAAAATTATTGTAACGTTTTTCTATAATAAGATGATAATCTCGACCCCTTTTTTGGACCAAAGATTAATTATTGAAAATGGCTTGTAATTTTGATATAAACTTTATAAAATGATGCGCCTAGTCGTAATTAGACTTGCAAAGTCAAAAATTTTAAAGTCTTAGTTTTTTTTTCTGGAAATACAGCAAAATAATATATTTGGTCCATTTTTTTCTAAAAAAATCAAAGATGCCACGAAAGTTTTCCTTATTAGCTTTTCTTTCTTCCGAATTCTTTAGTGAGCGACGCTACAAAGTGAAAACACGTGCCCGAAAAAGTTCTTCAAAAACTAAAACCAATTTTAATTTTAAATTCAGTGATTCAATGATGTGGTCGTCCGAGGAAGAAGAGTCTCCATCAGACTACAATTATAATTCTGACGATTCAGAAGTCGAAATGAAATTTCATTATGCCCACTTTCTACGAAGATTCTAACCCGATAAGAAAAGTAAGAATAAATTATACATATTAATTATTATAAAATTATATGTGAAATTTTTGTATATCCTGTGCCTATGCCTATTCAAAAACCAACATTTACAGACTTCCGTTAACTGTTCCGCGTCTAAATTTATATATCCCCCATAATACATTTATTTTCTGAGAGAAGATTTCCAAATGCTCAATAATACATTTCTTTCGTTTAGCCCGCAATGTGTATTTCATATGAGTCACAGGCTATCTTTAGTATGAACAACCCCGAGACGTTCAGAACCCTCCAATTATAAATATGCATGGGGGAGGGCGGAAATGCACTCGCAATCCCCTTTTTAATCACCAACTGCTGTACTGTTATTATATTATGCAGCGATTTTTTATTTTATTTCACAGCAATTAACGATAAAATTCATAATAGGGCAACGTTCGCACCATGGATGATTTTTTATCGCTATTATTAAAATATTTTCAACCGACGCTAAAATGGCTGCCATTTTATTTTTGTAACTGCATTTTTATATGTATCAAAAATATTTCTATAATACACACTGATTTTAACTGACAGGCAATTATTTCTCATAAATTTATGCTATAGGGTTCATTTACAAAATTTTTCCTCACAATCGGTTCGATATAATTTTATATTGAAGCGTGAAGCCCAAGGACAACGGCCATTTTGAAATAACATTAATTAGAAAGCCTGGGATTTTCAATGATACATCGAAATTTAGGTCTCGTCTATCGTATAATGGCTTTTGCAAAAAGCTTTTTAACCCACGCTACAATAGCCGCCATTTTGCTTTTTTTATAATTGCATTTTTGTGTATCAAATCTAACTAAAATGCGCACATTTTAGTATGTTTGTGCTGCAAGGGTTCTTTTACAAAATTTTCTAATAACTGATTACGTCAAAATTTAGACCTCGTCTACCGTGTAGCGCAGTTTTTCTATAAAATTTTCACCCTACGCTAAAATGACAGCCATTTTGATTTTTGTAATTTCATTTTTGGATGTATCGCATTTTATCACAATACACATTGGTTTTAACTGATAGTATGCAATTATTTCTCATAAATTTGAATGTTACAAGGGTTCATTTACAAAATTTTCTCACGACTATTTTGAAATAATTTTATATAATGAAGCGTTTGGTTGAACAACCGGACAACCGCCATTTTGAAAAAAAAAATCTTAGAAAGCTGAGATTTTCAATGAAACTTCGAAATTTAGACCTGTTCAATCGTCTAGCAGATTTTCGATCGAGTACACTTAAGAGGTACGATAGAAGAAGCTAATATTTCAATACTACATTTAAGATATTGGGTTTGTAGACTGTCATGTGAAAAACAAAATGGCGGCCACGTCAAGGATTGAGTGAAGGTAAAAATAAATTGCATTTGTACTTGTAAAATATGTATATATCTCCTATGTCAATTTAAAGATCAATATTTACAGACGGTGGTTAATGAACCATTATTGCTTAAATTATATTTATTCCTTCAATTGAGTCTTATAAATTCATTGAAATTATAAAAAAATATGCAATTATTTTCAAAATATTTTTTTTATTCATGAAACTGTCAGCTATTTTGCTTCTTTCTTTTTCTTGAGACTGTTTTATTATTACCTGCAATAAAAATTGCAGTGTTTTGTTGGTAGACATTGTGTTTCGTTGCCATGTTCAACTAACTGGGAACAATAGAAATGAAAATTCTCTTTGTAGAATTTGCTTTAGTGTTAAAAAAATTTAGTGGATGGGTTTGTAAAATATAAAATTTCTAAAACTAGATAAGTCGACTTATGTGAAAAATGAGTTAACGCTGTCTGGACCTTCCTCAGACTGTGTTTTACATCGTGTAAAATTGGTAAAGTCTAGTTTCATTGTTTAGAAAATGCGATGTACATTGTACCGTAATTACAAGTTTTTAGGCATCATTCGAAACTTCTAATCATTGTCCTGAAAAGTTGATTTTGACTTACCTAGATTCTCACGACCGCCACAGATTTATATTAGCATTGTTTATTACTAGTTTTTTTTTTGTAAAGATTCAAGGCCAAACTTTTCTTAGCAGGTAATTATAAACAAAATACCTTGAACCTTGAAAAAAAAAAACAATATACAAATGTTTTATTTTGCAAAATGATTATTTAACGTAACTATAATTTTTATTTTATTCTTAGAATTGCAGACAAAATCATTTCATAACAAGTCATTATCATTTGTTATATTGATATCATAAAATGTAATATATAATCATATCAATTTTATACTAATATTAATACAAAAATTACTTAAACAGGAAAGAATAGCAAAATTGGGCAGAAATAACAAAACAAAGTTATAATGAGAGCATTGCTGCAGTCTGATGCATTGACTTGTAAGTTTGAGATCATCAATTTGATCGTTAAAGATTTTTTTAAGCTTAAAACAAACAGAACTCTGCTTACTTTGTTATTATTATATTATTATAGTGAGTTCTGTACAAGATTAACTGTTATAAGAGAAATAATGCAATAATGACCACTTATTTTGCAAACTTTAGTATACAGTGGTGCGGAACAAGTTTAATTAAGTTAGCTATTTCATATACCTGAAATACACCAAGACTGGTGCTAAGAAATTATATTGCTAGCTAATGTCTTTAGACGACTAACCCAAAATTTCTTCAATATTCATATCATAACCTATTTCAATCAAGCTAAAACTGTTTCTGAGATATGCAGTAGTAACTCTTGCACTATTTCGAGAGGAAATTGTAAGACAATATCAACAAATTTTGAATAGTTTCAATTGCAATGGTATATAAAAGATCCATTATGTAGAAAGTTGGCAGAGTAACTATTTGTACCATTCTTTGTTTTGTGACAAGTCTAACCAATAGTGTACCAACGCTAAAAAGCCATTGCACAAAATTGCAGTTGTTGCATATGAAATTTCAGACATTAATTAATTTATAGTACCAGAAAATTTATATACAAAATATGTTGCCTAATTCAAGTAGTTCCAATTTGTATTTATACACTTCTGCCAACGAGTTGACAAAATATTAATCCTGATTTAAAAAAAAATAATCTGGCGCACTCAATAAATTCACCATCATCTTCTCCAAATCCTTGGAAAGTCAATTTGTTCGCTCTTGTTTTCTTTTCAAGTCAGTTCATTTGTTAAGTCTTTAGTACCCATTTTTAGAGAAACGATGTAACATTCATCCCTACCTAGACTGATATATTATTGACAACCTTTTTGATACGAAATAATTCACATTTTTTACCTAATTAAAAGGTCGATATATGATTCTAACCTACGCATGTGTATCCAATTTGTTGTGATTAGATATTTTAGAATTCTAAATTCAGATTTGAATAGAGTACCAAAAAGAAAGTCATAACTAGTTGAACGCTTTTCATATATATCCAGAATATTTCAAATTATAAAGTACTACACTATTATAGAGAGCTTTGAATGAACGTTTAATTTCATACATTCAAAGATGTGGTATGTTGCTACTATACTCTGAAGATAGCAATATATTCATTGGTACCGATATAAAATCGTAACATTAAACTAACATTGCTAGATTTTGGATTATATGAAAAATGCATATGCATATCTGATGAATATTTAAAAAATAATTAATTTTATAATAAAAATAAACAAATGAAATTTAGGTTAAAATATTTTTATCATAAAACTTTTTATTTTATAAATGTACATATGGATTTAAAAAAAAATTGAATTCTAAATTCTGCTAGAGATGAATGAGCAAAAGTAGGCTACCAAATATACATATTCCTTAATTAATGTTATAAGGAATATATACATTTGGTTGCCTACTTGTTCGTGACATAACAAAAAATAGGCAACCAACTATACATGTTGCTTATTGAATGTTACAAGGAATGTGTATATTTGGTTGTCTTTTTTTTTCATGATTAAATTTAAGTAGGCAACCAAATATACATATTCCTTATTTAATAATAATTTATCTATCAGAAATTTCTTAGTAATTTCTTTGCTTCAGTTAAATTTGGATTATTCTCAAGCGTTTAGTATATTCATCATATGGAACAACTTTGAAGGGAATAAAAATGAAAACAAACAACTCTTATGTTTTACCTTTTTGAAGAGATCGAATGAAGTCAAAAATGAATACAGTACAGATTTAAAGAAAAAAAATTTACGAGACTCAAATTTCTGAGAACATTAATGTTTTAATCCGATTTTAGTCAAGTATATATGTGCAGCCTATGATTTTTGTCTTGAGTTAATAAAATGTCTGAAATTCTTTATATGCAAATAGTTTGGTATATAAAAAGTTGTGTGCCTGCTTTTTTGGAAATTAATATTATCAGAACTTTTACTTTTGAATTCATTAAAAACTTATGAATAAAAAAAACATGTTTAGAACCTTTTCTGTACTCTGTAGTTTTACTATACTTATCTGCATTCAGCTGTTTGAAATTTTAATGTATAAAAACAGGAAATTGAATTACTTATTTTTGCAACAAAATTGTTTACTTGGGAATCATACTCTTACTAATACATTTTTGTTTAATTTTCTTTTGCACCAAAAATAATACAAACAATTGAATCATTTGCATTTATGTTGTATGAGACTTCAAATATTTGATCTAAACTATTTTGCATTATCATAATTAATTTAAAAAACAAATACGATTGTATATTTCATTTCACATAAACACTGCACTTTTCTAAGAAATACTATAAAGGCAGTTGTTGCGGCATTTAGCAGGCAATTTTATTAGCCCTTCAATAAAATAATTTTGATTATACCTACTCGAAATAAAAAAACTCGCTAGTAACAATTGAGAAAGTCATTTCCCAGAGCAAGTGCTTCATATAATAGAAAAATCAAAATTTTTTATTTACCAATTTTTTTTTCTCAATTTAGTCTTTTGTGATCTACTAAATTTCGTAATATCTGTTACATATTTCATATTATAACAATCTAACAGATAAAAAATTATAAACTATAAACATTCATGTAAACATTTATAAAATTATCTCTTATCACAATTAATTAATTATACTAGGAAATTAAATTATCTTATATTAATAAATTTTGTTAGTTCAAAGAATTACTTCTCTGAATATTAATCTTGCAAGTGACAATGACAAATATTAACTATTCATTCTTTAAATATTTAACAACTAAACTGTTCAATATTTAAATAAAGAGCTTTGCATTACTGCAATTATAAAAACACAAATAAGTAAATTATTTGAATTATTCAAAAAGTTTTATTGTAAATTTTAAACACGAAATTTTTAATTATTTTGATTTCAATACTAGAAAGCCAGAAATATTAAATTATTATTACAGAAAATAAGAGTTTTATTATATAACAAGACTTTTAAGAAGCATTTCAGGCTCGAGCAGAAATTATTATGCCAAAAAACTAGTCAACTTGATTTTTGTTCTTTTTCATTAGCAAAGTCTTTTCCTCTATTTCATTCTATATTTTCAAAATGAATCTGCCAATCATATAATAGAAAAATTTTAATTATACAAAAGACATGTCAAAAATTAGAAGAATGTACCGATCTAAGAATCTATTAACTATTTGAAAATAGTCATCACGTTAATATTATTTATATTTAGAATTTCAACAAAAAAATCCTGGAACGTAATATAATAGTTATAAATTATAAAATAAATTGAGCTGCCGGATTGGATTGACTAACAACAACAATACGCGATTGATTTCCCAAGTTGTTTTGTTAGAAAAATAATGTGTGGTATTATTATATACTATTTCTGTTATACTTTAATAACGTAATTATTTTTTGTATTTATTGAAGTAAATTGATTTCTATTTCCAATAACACAACAAAGTAACGCTTCACTTGCTTTTTGACCTGGAGCGACCTAAATTTTTTATTTTTTGCACTAGCGGTGAAATATGTTGTTTAAAGTATTTGCAATTGAGAAATATAAAATATTCATTGTTTTCAAGTGCGAATTATTTAAAATATTTCATATTTGTAATTAAATTAAGTCTCTGTATATTTCGATAGTAAAATGTAAGTTTTTAAAGAAATTGCGATTATTCAAGAAATCAAATTCTAAAAATGAAGAACTGGTGAATACAAACAAAAACATTAAAAATTCGAAAATTTTAATAAAACTAATGAAAATGATAAATATAAAAAATACAATTATTTTTTAAACTGCCAACGTTTCTATTCAATTTAATTAATCTTCATCAGGGTCTCTTGAAATAGCTTCATGATACTTTTTCTTCACCAATAGATTATATTTAAAGTTAAATTTTCTTCTTTTTTAGTTTTCAGTGCTATAATAAAATTATTTTTTAAACAGCCAATGTTTCGACCCTGATGAAGATTAAATAAATGTAACCGAAACATTGGCTGTTTAAAAAAAATTTTATTATAGTCTTGAAAACTAAAAAAATTTTTCATAAAAAAAGATTGAGAACAAAGAATTGAAACTGCTGTTTCTTCAATAATTTCTTTTTTTAATATTTGTTGTCAAAAAATACATTTTCCTTAAAAAAATTGCATTGGTTTTTCGATAAAAACATTTCCTTTTGAAAAAATCATTTTTTTATCAAAAATCACATTTCCAAGAACAATCTAATTTTCTTTAAAAAATTATATTCTTTGGGAAAATATTTAATGGGAGTTGAAATAAGCCAGAAGTAAAAAAAAACTTACAAACACAATTCTGAATCCAAAATTTTATTCAAATGCAACTTGATTCGAGTAAATGATTGTGAATTCTTAATTAATTCTTAACTTTGATATATCAAATTTGGATTTTTTTCAATTTAAGATTTTCAACATTTCCATTTTAGACATGGTGTCATTTTGACATTTTGCTTCGTACTCCCTCTAATTTCTAAAGATCAATTTTTATTTTATAACAGTTTTTAGCAGAAATAGACCTATTTGCAAAAAAAATTTTATTTTATCCAGTACATAATTGAAAACCATAAATACAGAGCAACATTTAACTAATCATTTTATAAATATTTTAGTAGTTAATTTATGCGATTTTAGTGTTGTGTGTATAAAAAAGCATTTTAATTAGTATAGGAAAATACCGTATCGGGGACAAACGACATGCTTTTTTATTGCAATTAAAATATATGGGTATGAAAATATGCGATTGTTGTTATATATTATGTGTATTATGTACCTAGTATGTATTTATCAATAGATAGTAATATCGGTAGTACAGTGCGTTAAAAACATAGTAGGTAGGAATGCATGTGTGCTGTTATTACTATTATTGCTTTAAAATAATAAACCGGTTGTGAATGTTCTGATTGTAATTATTGTGAAGGCAGAAGAAGTAACGGCGAGCGGTATTTCGTTCATCAGGAGAGAATGGTTCTTTGAAATGTCAGGTTTTGTAATGATTATAGCAGACGTAGCCATTGAAATTCGTACGGAGATAGACGCACAATTAAAATCAAACTTGATGGTTTGATAAGTTCTGTGATGAAGGAAGGAAAATCGATGGGGCATTGTTTACAGACCTGGGAATACATCTTTGGTCTCTGTGTTATGGGGATGGATCCATCCGTTTCTTTGTTGGATGATGCACTGAAACATCTCAAAAGGATGTTGCGCACTTGCACACTTCAGTCACTCGCATTATCCACCATTCAAAACATTATTTTGGGATCGAGTTGTGTTTTGTGGGAGCGCGACAATAACGGTGATGCCGGTCTACCGGTGAATGTATAAATAAAAAAGAGCGCGCGCACGCACGCACGTGTTTTTCTAAAATTAAATCGGACGCGGTGAGGATGTCTTCCACTATACGTCAGTGGAGTACTGTGGAAGTGGCCTTTGGCTGCTTTTGCCTTTAGGTAAGGTATGATGAGGCCCCGAAACGGTGGGGACGACGGAAGGGGGACTACACAAGTGGGGCGAGAAGAGATCACATCAGGATGAAGGCGCCTGCGCTCCGGATTCCGGGCTCCCTCCGATCCATCCGCATACACTAGCTACAGAGTGTGGGCCACATCATCCACTTCTTTACTTACATGCACCACATTCTCTATCTTCCAGCGATAAACTCTTGCCACCGGAAGGTCAGCGGACATCGATTTCCACTTCATAAAACACATTCTAATTTCCATAACAGATCAGACCTAATCTAAACCCCAAATGTTATTCTTTGTCCGATTATGAAAACATCTGCACCAACAACGTCCGCATATTCGAATATAGGGGAGAGACACCGCCATGTCTGTTGTTCAATGAAGCGAAAAACATTTACAGAACTTTTTACATATTATTGTTATGTAAAAAATTTATTAAAATATAAATTTAATCTATTCTTTTTATTAAAAAATTGTCGATTTTATATCTATAAATAAAATTCTTCTAGTTCAACCCTTTGAATTAGATGTTGCATGCAAGAGTCAGTAAAGGCAAGCGTGGGTTGCCACATGGAAAAGTTTTTATCACCACATGATGTAGTAAAAAAAACCAGATTCTCCAGATTCTGTGACCACTGAATGTGTGAAAATTAAGATTCTTTTTTCATACCCTAAAAAGCGTTTTTTTATTAGTCCCAACTTAAGACTTTCATGTTTCCCTTCTCTGAAAATTGTTTATTTTTTATCTCGTACTCCTAACATTTATCCCATGTACTGCTTCACAATTTTTCCAAATGTAAAAAAAAAACTGTCGGATTTATTTATTTTTTTTTTTTTTTGCTCTGAGCTTTTTATAAATTTTCAAAAAATTGCTTTGAATAATATTTCGGTAAATTTTTCTATATTCTTCCAGCTTATGGAAAACATTTTTTTTATGTTTTTATTCGGGGTGTTTTAAGCCGGTTACACATCTGAGGCAGATTCAAGCCAAGGCCGAATAAGGCAGCCTCGTTCTCGAAAATATTTAATTATTTACATTGGAAAATCATTTGAAAATTTTTGAAAAACTACAAAAAAAAAATCAGCAAAAAAATCACCTCGATAAATTTAAAATTTACAAATTGCATGAATTTTCTAATATACACTGAAAAAGAGCAGATTTTTATAAAAATAGTAATATCTCTACTCAATATTTTTTCCCAGAAAATAAGCTAACTTTTTTTTGCAAAAAAAGAAAATATTTGAATATTTGTCATTTTTATGTTATTTTTAAATATTTTGTAATTTTGTGTATTTTTTATTGTTTAATAACAAACCCAAGAATTTTATACAATAACAAACAAAAAAATGTCATTTGAGAATGTAAAATATTTCAAAATTGCTTTAATTTCTAAACTAAACAATTCCTTTAAACAAATTTTACACAGTATAAATATTGTAAAACAAACTGTTAATCCATTTCTTACTACAATTAAGGATTTAGATTTGTGTATTTATATATATTAAAAATCGTTTTGTATATAAAATATTTTTTTTAAAGAAAAAACTAAAAATTGTAGTTGAAGATGATTGTTCAGTATTTAAAGTAATTTCACAAAACTTGTAGGCGGTTTTTACCATTTTGTCGTTAGTTATCGCAAAGTGTCATAAAATTTTGAGATTTTAATATTTTTTATTATTTTTTTTAAATTCTTTAACTTATTATTCAAAATATTTTTTTGTAAAGTGTTGTATAAATAGCAAATTTTAAACTCTTTTATTTTTTAATAACGCAAAATCGACACTAAAATGTGACTTTTGAACAATTTGCTTTTGCCAGGGAGTAAAATGTAGGATATACCTAAGTAAAAATTATAAAATGTCATCTACTGCCATATTATCTATTATCAAATATAAAAATTTCAAAATGTCAAAATATTAAAATATAAAAATGTAAAATTTGAAAGCTTCAAAAATTCTTTTATTCGACCTCTTTGATCTTCTATCATAACATCTCACTTCCGCTCATTATGAGTCAAAAAATGTATAAAATCAAGTATTAATGAAATTTCCGACATTTCCGGTGAATTTTCCAAAAATTTTATCTCATACAAAGCTTTTCCTAACAATTACGAACACAACAGAGCCTAATCGGCCTAACCATTCTCAAGTGATTTATACATGCAGCAATTTATTTTTATTTATATAAATTCAAAAAAAATGAACTTAATGACTTTTAGCAATAAACCGATAATATACTTCATGAAATTCTTTTGTTCGTTGAACTTTGGTACATTTTAAACCCAAATGACTTTTTAATTTACCACATGTATATAAGATGTGTTTTCTGTAAGACATTTTCTAATGTCCATCTCCGTTGTTAAAAAAAGGAAAATGTAATTTATCTTTTTCGTTATTTATTAAAAAAAATCAACAATATAGAATCACGTAGAAATATGCACGTGTTTTCAATTTTATACCTGAGGTGTACACGTATAACGTACTAGGGGTGTCACAAACTACTAGATTACCCCACAAAAGAAACCAGATCTCCCCCACATTTAATATAAACCTTCCTTTGTTTACTGAAATTGAGTCATCCATTTAATTTCTATTGAAACCCCCGCCGCAAATTTAATTTATTTCATTGTTTTCAATCATCGAGGATCTCAAAAAAAAATTTACTAATAATTAATAGTTATTTATGTAACAAGGGTGTAAAATGGCTCTTTATTGCTCAAGCATAAGTTTGTTGTCCGAACCGAAGGCAATAAAGATTTTTACACCTGAGTAGCATACAAAGTTTTATACATGACCTAACTTTCAGTCAATTGCACTGATTGATTTTTTACAATTTTTTGACATTTTATTACGAGTGTGAAATATACGTGAAAAGAAATTGGACTTGCGAAAGACAGAATTTGACGAGACGCACAGCCAACTACAGTTTCATATTTATTAGAACTTACTCATACAAGCGATACCAAACAATTTTAAATGCACGTCGTGACTACATGTGACGTCACATCCGTGCAATGTCGCCAGTTTATAATATTTCTCACTATTTATGAAAGGTCAAATAATTAAATAATTACCAATCACAATCAAATAATTTGAAATGTCATATTTAATACAACACCGCATATTTTTCGTAATTGTTGCCAATATTTAAATACCCGCGAGATTTAAATTTCAGTGTTATAATTTCGCACCGGAAGTGCAATTGCATTAGTTTACCTGATTTTGTTTGGTGACGAAATAAATGAGGTGCAATTAAAATTATTTGGAATGGCCTGTACTTTATTTTTTTCCCTGTTGGTAAATATTAAAACGCCATGCATAAAAAGTGTTTTTTTATTTGAATGCAGTGTTGCCAGTCAATTGTTTTTAGTCGCTACTTTAAATTCAAAAAATCGGTATATTTTGCAGCCACTAGTCATGATGTAGATTATTTAAAAAAATTGTCAAAATGATTAAAACTGTTTAAAATTAAAAAACCGTCGGAAACAAATGTATCGTAAAAGATTAAAAAAAACTATAAAAATCATAGTGACAAAATGTCCAATTTTTGATGAAATTTCACCACACCTGGCAACACTGTTTGAATATAAAGTATAGGATTAGGGTTTGTAGGTAGAAGAATATTTAGGGTTGGGTCGCTCCACCCTGTTAAGCCACCGTTGAATAAAGAAAAAAAAAAATTAATAATCCATGGGGGTATAAAAACGATTTTATAAATGATTTACCTTCTTTAAGATGATTATAATCCAAAGTACAGCCCTTTTTCGGCGTAACAGGTTTCATTTTCACTTGAACAAAGGAACAAATCGGAATGAGGTAATGCAAGCGTACTGCGCGATATTTCTGAAGAAAACACAGGAAAACCGCAGACCAGTGAATAAAAATTTATCAACGATAAACCTTCTAATTAAAGTTTTGATGATTTAAATGAATACATCCTCGAATCTGTTAAAAGGGGGACGTCAACGTACCCCGTACAAAATAAACAAATTCAAAATGTGCACGACTTATTGTTTTTAAAAATTTAATCACCAAGTGCCAAGCACCCCTTAAAGGAAGTGCCCATTACTAATAAGAAGTAATTTACCACATCCTGCTTTCCTATCCCACTCTTTCCCTAATTTCTCTGACCGAAAATAAGCCGATAATTTAATAAAGGCGCTGATTCACCAAATTGCGAATTATTTTCAATCCTATGAGAATAAAAGTAACATGCGCACGCTTGTAATGCTCTCATGTCGCACGCAAATTACAAAATACTTACTGATTATAGATGAATGTTCACACTGCAAACCTGTAATTAGCTGAGCGAATATCTCAAGGTTAGATTGCAACATAAACGTCACATGGGATCATCACAAGAAACTTTTGCGTGCGAATCATTCAAAACTACTTTCATCTTGTGCCAACAAATTCAAAATAGGCAAATTATAAAAATCAAATTACTTTACGCGCGAATATTTTTCAGATGATTCTTTAGTTTCATTTTGTTATCAAAAACGTGGTGTTTATTATATAAGTACATAATGAAGCGTTTAAAGCACTCACAATGGAGCGTACTTAACATTGCAAGTACTTTTAAGGCAATTATCCTAGAGTGCTATATAATACTTTTTCTACTTTGCAATCATAACAAACTCATTATAAAACCCAAACAGGTTTCATAATAGCCTTATTATTGCATCCGACTTTTTACGTTTCGATGTTGGTATTAAATGTATTTTTAAGCGAGTACTCGTTACTTCGAGTAAGAAAAAAAATGACCGATAAATCAACCAAAATTTTAAAATCGGTGGAAATTTAAAAAAAATGTGATAAATTGAGAAATGAAAATGTAGAGAATTCGAAAGAAAAGTTGAAAATATAAGATTAGAAATTTTTATAATTTTTTGTTTTTTTAATTGTAAAGTTTAAAAAAAACACTATTTAGGCGAAACAATTGAAAAATTTATGTCTAATATGATAAAGAACATTGTTCGTTTAGAAAAAAATTCGGGCATTGAAAAATGAAACCAGTGCATTCTTATCAGAAAGGGCAAACGTTTATCGAATTGCCGAACAAGGTGATGACGAAATAGATAACAAGTTGTAAACTGGTTTTGCTACCTGTGCGACGTACCATGCATATTGCATCACTTCAAAATTGATAAGAGATATTCGAAAGTGCACTCACTATTTACCCAAAAATGGAAATTTATATTCATTTTTATTTATTAGAAAATTATTTTTATTACACTTGGAATTATATAATCTTACTAATAACCGTGCGAAAAACGCACTTTACAACACGACATGTTTTAAATATTATTAAACAAATACATAAAAAAAAACAAAGAAAGTATTCAAGTATGGAAAAATAAGGACAAAATAAAAAAGCATTCAAATAAAAGAATGAAAAATTACAAAATTTAAAAAATCAGAAAGTGAAAATGCTTAAATCTTAAAATATATAAGGAAATCGCAATATGCAGACAACAAAAAAGAAAATAAAAAATAACGTGAACTCTGTACGAATGCATATTTCTGCATATTTTAATATATTTTATGTATAAATGTACGAGGGTCATTCAATAATTAAACAGACAAACTGCGCTTGTAAAAATTTCTACGGTTCATACAACTTTCACCATACACTTTACACATTCTAGAGTAGACATTAGCTTGTTTTTCACCTTCCGCAATCAAAAAACGAATCACAGAACGTTGTTCAACCAATGTGAAATTTTCAAGAAGACCCAACATCGTTTAACTTAATTTTAAGGTTATAAACAGAGCAATGTTAATCAATCAGCTGATTAGATCATCCCAGTGAGATTAACTTAAGATCCTAAATGTATTAAACTTGTACTACCAACAGTTTTTTCCCCACTCCAATTTGTCTCTTTAATTATTGAATGACCCTCGTATATTTAGGTGGGCCAAAAAACGCTTTTTTCAAAACTTTCTTGTTCCTTGCTCTGAGAAGTTTTTAAATCGAAAAAAAACCTTAATGTTGGTATAAAACTTTTTGAAAATAATAGTATTTTATGCAATAAACAAAAAATTTTAAGGCAAGCGTGCAAGTTTAGAAAACGAGCACAAGTGTCCCTTAAAATTCGTAATGCATGGGATTGTATATGATATTTTTTCTACTTTGCCCATACGTATTTAAATAAATAATTAATTTAAAATTAAATTTTTTGTTTATTTTTACATATGTTGGCCTCACTGTAAATGTTATTAACACGCGCCCTATTAATTTCAAAACAATTCAAATAGGTTATATACATATGTAACAATGCGGTAATTTTATTCAAGTAAATTGTGTTTTATCCACACAATCACTTATAAATTGCAATTAAGATTAATTTTGATCTAGAACAAGACTTTGCGATCATTTGACAAAAGACCAATCTGACTAAATTTGACAGTGATATTTACGTTGAATACATTTAATACCAACACCAAAACGTAAAAGTTTAGATGCCATAATGGGGCTATTATGAAACCCGTTTGGTTTTCATAATGAGTGTATTATGATTTCAAAGTAGAAAAAATTGATTTAGGCGGGAGGTTTTTTTTTATAAAAATTTGAAAAAATAAGATTCTTTTATTTTTTATCAGAAAGGTCCAAAATCGGTTGAAATATATTACACATCTAAAGAAAAAGACATCAAATCAATTTTATATTCGATTTTGGAACTTTTACGGGGTCTTGAACAAGAGAATTTTGAAAAAAGTGCTTGTCGGTCCAGCCTAATGTACATGGTCTGTCTGAAAAGTATCCGACCTGTTTTTATATCTTCGCGCCAGAGTGTTCGAGCGACCTCGCGAATTTTTCAGTTGCTCACAGACACTTACGGGACGTATTGGCCCTTATCAGGTCGCACCTTCCTTAATAAGGGCGTTGACTAGTATCTAAATTATTAAAAAAAATTATCCTTTTCGATTTCAGTTTTCGGAATTATCGAAAAACACGTATGAAAACACAGAAACATCAATAATTCTAAAAATTGATTTTTTTTACAATTTAGATACTATTTAACACCCCTATTAAGGAGGGTGTGACATCTATTGGATTAACGAGAACTATTAGAATAAGGGAAACATTTTTTTTACTTTGAAAAGGGCCGATTGTTAAAAATGATTGAAAGATCGACGAAGGTGTATCAAATTTCAATTCAAATGATGCAAAAAGTTTTTGGGGATGAATGTATGGGCAAAACACAAATAAAGGAGTGGTTTAATCGGCCGAAAAAAGCACGTCAAAGTCAAAGCAATATTTCTTATCATGAAGTTGTGCACCACGAATATGCAGCGACAAGTCAGACGATTAATAATTGAAATTCTGAAACGATTGCGTGATGCGGTGAGAAGAAAACGGCCGCATTTTTGGTCATCACGATAATGCAATTGCGCACTCATCGAATCTTGTGCAGCAGTTTTTAACGAAGTACAATATCGTACTGCTTCCCTAACCTCCGTACAGTCCCGACATAGCCCCCTGTGACTTTTGATTGTTTCCGAATTTGAAAAAACCGCTCAAAGGACATCGGTTCAACGACAAAAAGACGGTTGAAGATAATTCGATGACGGCTATTCCAAAAATGACTTCCAGGACTGTTTCGGAAAGTGGAAACACCGCTGGGAGCGTGATATTCAATCAAATTTCTTCTTACTTTGAAGAATGCCACTCGGCGATGAGAAAAAATAACGTCAGCGCGGAGATATGAATGTAGGTCGGATACTTTTCGGACAGACCAAGTATTCATTCTCTATTTTCGCGTGTACTTCAGTTGTAACGAATCTTAATATTCAGTTGATTAGACATGTGGTTGTTTCTTGTATCTTAAAGAACATTGTTTCCCTTCAAAACACAATGAATGAGATAAAGCATTTGTATGTTTAGGTCGAATTGAAAAATGTTGTGTCACAGTTTCATCTAAACACAAAGAAATCTCATATCGCACCCTAAATACCAAGAGGGTGAAACTGAATACATTCTGTCAGGTAAAATACGCTTTTAGAACATACAAACGATATAAATAATAATAGAAGCTTCTCGCTCATTTTACCAGTATCTTTTCCCAATGACTTAAACAAACAAAGCTCTTCCTCATTTTGATGTGTGATTTATATGCACGTAACACCCAACTTAAAAAGGCTACATCATGTAAATATTTATAAAAATTCTATTTAATAATAGACGCGCTTCTAAATATTTAATAGGCTAAAAAAATGAGTCCCGCGCGATTCAATAATATCCTTCTGGTTTCCATCATTTTTTTTTCTTCCAATTCATAACATTTTTTTTTGTATTTCACATTGCCATATGTTTAAATCATTAAGTATAACATACAGACTTTTTAAAGATCAAATATCATTATGAAAAAATGAGTTACACCCACCACGAAGAAAATATAAATTTTGAAAATGTGCGCGCGCGCGCACGCTTTCAGAATTTAAGCCTAGAAATTAAGACAAAATTGCATAATGCATTTATAATAATAAAAAATAAATAAAAAAGAGGAACTAGATGATGGTGGAATAAAATAAAGAGTCGCTTTTCCGTTTTATTATGTAAAATAAAAATTACATAAGCAACCCTCATTATTTAAAAAAAAAGAGTTAACTTACTGTTAAAAACGAGAAGTTTTCTGGTAGATCCTAATCTTTTAATGGGGGATTTAATTTCTTGTTCGTTTTCATCCATTATTAAATCAACATATAAAAAATTTTTAAGAAAATTACAACGGAGTTAAAATCACAACACAAAAAAAAAACCGATCGAAATAGTACGTCGGGGAAATAAAAATAACTACTTTCACATTTTCAAGGGATCACGCGATTCGGTTCCGAGAAGATTTTCCGAAAATTTCCATTTGCGCCCGAATGGTTTTTCACGACTTGTGCACGCACCCTTTACTTGAAAATCACCCGAAAAAAATATTTATTTTTGTGTTTATGAGCGTGTTTTGATACTATTGTTGATGAAAACGTTTGGTTGGTAGCGTCTTGTTTTGCTTCTACGTCTACTTAGTACAAGAGTCTCAAGCCCCACTATATTTCGCTTTCGTATATTTATGTTATTTTCAAACTCACCGATTCCGTGCCAAAATTTACTACTACCGACATCTGTTGGATACTTCACAAACTATTATCACATCTATAAAAGTTATCTACATATCCCAAACACAATTCTTTTAGAAAAAATCCTTTTTCCAAGTAATATTTCTTAGATATTCGTATATATTTAAATAGTTTATGATAACATGATAACCGATATTGCAGGGTTATAAAGTTGTTCTAAATATTTAAATACAGCAGAACAACAGAAAGATTTTGTTTTTAGAAAACTAAGTAATTTCTAAAAAATATAAGGAAGAATAACTGTAGAAAACATTAATGGAAAAAAATATTAAAATAAAATTAAGAAACCAAATGATTTTCAACAAAATTTTTTTTTCTTTTCATGAATTCCTCCATTTTTCTATATTTTTCATATTTATTAATATTTAATTGATATTAACGTCATTTTTTAATGATTTCTTAATGTTTTTAAATAATTTGTCATTGTTTGGGAATATTTGATAATATTCATATTTTTTTTAAGTAAATCTTGAACAATTTTTGACAATTGTGGTATTTTTGACAATTGTCTCAAATTACATTTTCTAAAATATGATTTTTATGTTTTGGCTCATTTTTTGTAGTTTTGAACAATATTTTTCTACTTTGAAATCAAACCATATACTCATTATGAAACCCAAACGAGTTTCATAATAACCTCATTATGAAACCCAAATGAGTTTCATAATAACCTCATTATGGCACCCAAAGTTTTACGTGTTTTTTAACACTTTTCTTTGGCAGAAATTTCATATTTTTTATCCTTCATTTTTTAATGTGATTTTCTATATACTCTTAGTTTTTTAAATTTTTCAAAAATTTGTTAATGTTGGTTGCATAACTTCAATTTTATTTATCAGAGTTAAAAAAAGATAGCCAAGGGTTTAAATTAAAACGTAGATAATGGTATTTTTTTTAGTTTAAAATTGGGGGGTAAACTAACTAGATTAGGTGGCTACACGAGAATAAAAGTAGTGACATTTTTATGGAACGCTTATTTTAGACAAGGATGGAGAAAGTAGGCTTATATTAACACGGACATTAATGGGGAAATATATTTCATTTTTTATTTCCAAAATGAGTGATTTTATTAAAAAAGAAGCAAATAAAAAAATATGTTCAGAATTCTACCATTATGTGTGTGTTCTAAAAGAAGAATAAACGTATGTGGTCAGCAAGAGTAATATGAAACGTGTGGACGGCGCGGCGCGGCAAACAGAGCCACGTGTCTCGAATTGCCTCATGCGCTGCTTTCATCTGAGCCATCGGGTATCGGTCCATCAAAGTGAGGAACCGCCGAAGTTTCCTCGGTACGTGCTCAAATGTGGACGCGCATTTTAACTCTGCTTCGAATGTACAGAATTTTATTTTATTTATTTTCGGGTCAAGCACATGAATCCGTTCAGTGCCGAGGCATGCCGCATACGCGTTCGTGCGCGGATAAAAAAAATGTCTCTTTAGAACAGGTAGAGGCAGAACGAGGGTTGCCTCATACTGCCTCTGCTTGCCTCTGCCTCAGATGTGTAACCAGCTTTAGAAGGTGTTTTCACCGTTGTCTGCATTTTTAATGAGCTTTTGCGCATGTTTTTAGTTTGCTCTGGTGAAAAGTTATAGAGGTTGCAAAGAGGTGTTTGATTTTGTAAATAAATAGGATATATAATAATTAAACGTAAAAACAAAACTCCAATTAAGTTTGAATTAAGCGCGCAATTGTTACACTCCTCCCCACCCTAAAAATTAATTCGCTCAAAGCCTTCTGTTTAAAATTTAAATTTTAAATTAATCATTCCTATAATATTTATTTTATCTATCGTCATAGGCGGCTTTGGTTTGTCCTGTTACTAAGGATATCGCTGCCATCGATGTTTATTTCCGGTTAAAAAGAAGTGATTAGTCACTCTTCTTTATAAATCTTTAAAAAATATTTGTCTAAATATGTTCCAATAAGAATTTTTTGATATTTTTACAAAGATTTGCTTAGAAATGTGTGTAAATTATTTCCAACAATATATAAATCATCAATCTGCAATTGTAAACATTAACATAACCTAAAATTGTGCTGTCAGAATCTTTCTGAGATACATGTTTTGAATCATTTTGTTATCTGTAATGATAAAGCATTGGCAATGGTAAGTGATTTACACACCTTCTTAATTAAAATAAAATTTCTTTTTGTTTTTGAAGTTGGCCAGCGTTGAGGCCCACAACTGGTCATTTCGAAAATTATGGGTCCTTGGACTATTTATGCACGTGTTGCTGTTCGTTTCTGTTATTGACTTGTATTTCAAATCACCTGTATTGGAAGGACTTAAACCAATTTATGGAACGGAGAAACCTTTAGCGAAACGTGCCGTTTTGTTTATCGCTGATGGATTACGTGCCGAAGCAATTTTTGGGACAAAAAATAGAGCCAGAACACCCTATTTAACGTAAGTTAATAAAAATTCTTTTATTTTTTGCGTTTTTGTTGGTAGAATTAAAAAATTCTTTTTTGTGAATGCGCTAAACCTGTAATTGAATGCCATTTATTTTATTTTGAGTTTTGTTAGAAATTAAATTAACATTTTTTAATTGATTTGAATGTGTAACCAAAAATAATATTATTCTAAGACGCCAAATTTTTATTTAACTTTTAGATTTTTTACCTTTTCTGAAAAATATGGCCGGTGAAGATAAGAAACGGGGGTCCCTTTTCTTATCTGAAAAATTATGTATCATGTGTTTATAAATTTTGACAGTTACATCAACAGAGCTTGTAACTTATTGTTGATCTACACCTGTAATTGAAGTATTCTCTGATGATTTTTGATCTACAGTAACACTGAAATAGCTTACTAGCTATTTCATTATTGTTATTACACATAAATGGAATTTTGCATTGTTCGCATACCCATGTCTGGTTTCTTTGCTTTGTTTCTTTTGTGAGCGAATAAAATCTTTATTGCTTTGTGGCTTTATCGAAATCTCTAATTTTCAATCTTTCCAACTAATCAAACCGCCAATCATTCCATCTTCATTCCACTCATTATAATCAAAAAATTGTATGAAACTATTAATGAAAACCGGACAAATTTTATTCAATTCCTTTCAAACATCCACCATCATTACATCTCACTTCTACTCATTAAACAGCCACACAAAAAAAATTAAAGTTCAAGCCTGGGAATCAAACCTCGATTTCTTTATATTTTTTTTTATTGCTGAATCAGAAAACTCCATCCATTTTACTCCAGCATGTCACATTTTTTCATAAATGGACATAACCTGGTTGAGATTTCCCGGTAACCGACCTCTGATACATTTTCAGAGACAAAAAAGTACCCCTAGAAGAAATTTGAAGTGAAAAACATAGTTGAAAATGACCAATTTTCCGTTTTGTGATGAGTTTTCCGAATAACTGACCCCGGATTCCTGATCAGAGACCCAATAAACTTACTAGATACCATTTTCGAAGCTTAATTTCAATTTTTTGAAGAAATCACATAACATTTAATGTTGGGGGGTAGAAATGGGGCGTTTTGAGGGTGAAGGAAAGGCGTGCGCAAGTAGTTATCTAGTCGCTAATAACATTTGGGGTCCATAGAACATCGTGCAAAGAAAATTTTTTAGATTCCACGTGTAAAATTTTTCGTTATTTCCCCAGCTTTTACAGCCTAAACAATAGTCAAGACTCGGAGAGTGCATAACTAAAAGAGGGAACACATTACCAAAGAAAAAAGAAAAACTTTTACTTTATGTATTTGTGTTGTTAAACTTTAAAATTAAAGATTAATAAATAAGTCAAATATAAACAAAAAAGTGTAGTTTAGTAGAATACCAATGTAATAGACATTTTGATCTAAAACTTTACATTTTACTATATTGACCTCTAGTTTTTGTATCTCTAGAAAACTTATAAGAGACTGTTTGTTCTATTTTTAACTGCTATTAATGGGATTGACTTGCACAGAGTAATAGATTAACTCGCATGTGTATTTATCTCATTTGAAGACTTGAATGTGTCCAGAGGCTCTGTGCATTCTGACTCATATATATACATACAGAGTGGCACACATAAATCCGGCCCAAACCATTTAAACAAGTTAAGTTGTATTGAGAACTGTTTAAAATAACATGAACACAGACTTCAAATTTGTTTCTAAAATGTTCTGTTAATTAAACTGTAAAGTAATGTAATAAAATTATGTATATTCATAGATTTTATTTATTAATATTTCTTAGCTATGGCCGGTTTTATGTGCGCCCTTCTGTATATGGTTACATTTACATGAAACTTCACCATCATCAAAGGATCATCAATCCGAGGATTGGTTTGAAGCACATCATCTCCATTCTTGCCGGTTCTGTGCCATTCCTTTTAAGTCTCTGTACTTACTCCAGCAACACCTTTCTGCATCTGTTTTATATAAGCTAGCCTTGGTCTTCCACGACCTCAGTTTTTGATAACTTTCTCAGTTAGCCAAACATTCATGCCTCATGATATGCCTCATTATTCTGTCTCTCCTTATATATATTGTATTCAATATTGATCTTTTTTCCTGGAGCATCTCAAGAGCATTTTCGTTGGTGATTTTGTCCGTCTAGCTTATTTTCATTTTCCTCCTATAACATCACATTTCAAAGACTTCCAGGCATTTCAAGTCTTTGCACCCTAATGTTCATGTTTCACATCCATATAAAGCCATGCCCCATGCATATGTTTTAAAGAATCTCTTGCGGATCTCCATGTCGAACTTTGTTGTAAATTCTTTCCCCGTCAAAAGATAAAAAAGAAAGGAAAAAAGAAATAATTGAGCAATAGAAAAAAGAAATTAAATGCAAATGAATTCTTGAAAAATGGAAAATTTATAGTTTTTTAAATATTCCAGAAATAAAAAAAAATCTGTTTGGAAATTAGAAATAAAAAATGCATATGATTTTTGTAACAGCTTTCTACTGATATTATAAATATCATTTTGCTAACTTGTTCTTGGATATTAATTAGCATACCATCCTTGTCTTTTTCTTCTCCTCAATCTTTGAGACTTCTCCACAAATTCTTTCATATTCATATATTCCATTTCTTTTGCATTGGTATTAATATGAATTTGAAAGATATTTAATGAAGATTTTTCAGTAACATTTTGGATATTGGAATAACGTCTCCCAGTCTTTTTTTTTTACTCTACAATCTTTGATATATTTCAATATAGTTTTTATTATCTAATGATAATGAAGACTTTGTTGAAAGATTGTAAAGATTATTGAGTAGAAAAAATACAGTAGGATCTTATTCTAAGATTCAAAAGGTTAGTGAAGAGTCTTCACTCTAGTACCTTTCAAATTCATATCTGATGCAAAAGGAATGGCAAACCATGAAAATGAAAGAATATGCGGAGGGGCCTCAAAGATTATTGTGGAGAAGAGAGATACAAAGATGTTATTCTGATGTTTAAAAGGACTTTATTTATTAAATATCTTTCACATTCACACAAAAAAATAGTAACAAATTAAAATGTAGAATCAGATGGTTTTATCACGATAGTAGGAGTAATAATGAGATAGTAATAAAGTGATTTTGAAAATCTCTAAATGGAAAATTTATTAAAAAAATGAAAATAAAAAAGCTAAAAGAAAAAATAATAGAACAAGAAGAGCAAATAATAAACCTGAAAAGGGAAATAAGAAAAACATTGTAGTACAAGGCATCAAGGATGAGGAAGATGAGAATGATATTGAAATTTTTGCCAACTACATGGACTAATCACACATTCTATTAACACAGAGAAATACACAAGAGTTCAAATAAATAGAAAAGTCAATTATAGATTATATAACGGCCCAATAAATAAATAGTTGCTCAAATCAAAGAAGTATTAACAAGTGAGGAGGAAAAGATAAAAAAAAAATAATCACACATCAATAAGAACATATAAACTTAGAAATAAATAGACAGCAAAGAAATATGAAAATATTGTAAGCAAAGATCTAGATGAAAATTACATAATTTAAAAAGAAATTGAATTAAATAATAAATGAAATGAAAGAAAAGTTTCTTCAAAGAAACCCTAACAAATGCTGCTATTAAAGTTTGTAGAAGATGTAATACAATCAATGGCAGAAGACAGACAACTTGATAGAATGATGAAATCAATGAGCAAGTCAGAAATAAAAAACTTGAATGGAAAAATACTTACAATTTAACACGCCAGAACAATACGAAGTATACAAGGAGAAAAGAAATATAGTAAGAGATGATAGGGAAAGCAAAGGAAAAATCAGACTGAATTTGGAAACATAATTGAAACAAATAGCAAAGAAAACCAAAAATTATTTTACAAGATACTAAAATCATTCAAAAAAGAAAAATCACATGGCAGGTGGCAGCCTGAGTCCGACACTTTTCAATATATACATTTGAAATAATGAAGTAGGAACAAAAAACTACAAAAATGTTTATAGAATATAGAAACCTAAGAAGAATAGAAATAACACAAGGAGTTTTCATAATTGCAGTTAAGTAAATTGTTTTGATTTCAAAACAGTTTGCAGTGTTCAAACTTCATCCACCTGCAATGTGGACACACTAACCGCCCTTGTTTTAAAAACTACTTTAACATGTTTAGACTTCATAACTCCTCACCTTTTCTAACATAAGTCATTCATTTTTATGTAGAATAGTATCTAATGTTGAAATTTGCTTACAACAGGTCGGCTGAAAAGTTCGTAGGCTAACATAATAAAACATTTTTTTTAGTAAAATTCGATTTTATTATTCAACGTAGTTTCCTTCGAGGGCGATACAACGATTTTAGCAGTCATGTAATTTTTCGATACTATTTTTATAGTACAATTTCTCTTTAGCCTCAAAATAACCTTTTTTTCAACTAATACAGCGTGCAGTCCACTCGGCTCACTGTCGATTGAACTCTGGAGGGCAGTGATGGAGCCACGTATCATCCATTGTCAGGGATCGACGGAAAAATTCGTTTTTATTGCGGTTGAATATCGTTATACATTGCTCCGAATCATGTTGTTGTTTTTGATCTATTGTGAGCTCGCGCGGCACCCACTTTGCACACAGCTTTTGCATGCCCAAATATTCATGCACAATATGTACAACACGCTCTTTTGATATCTTCAGAGTTTCAGCTATCTCGATCAACTTCACTTTACAGTTATTTTAATTATTTTGTGAACTTTTTTCACATTTTTCGTCTGTAACTGCCGCTTTCGGACGTCGACTGCATGCATCGTCTTTAGTGCTCATTTTGTCCCGTTTAAAGAACCCCGCACAATCTGTATGAGAAATGGTCCTCGGTCTATATTTCAAAAACTTTGGGAAAATGTTCTACTCAACTTTATGATGAAAATTCTCCATGGGCCCGAGGCTAGCAAATGGGCTGTTTTGGCGGAATTTGCAGTGGCAATATGAAAAGAATATTTTGATTTTTTATATTTTTCGTGTTTTCCGGCCAAATTAAGCATTTTGGCAAAAAAGTACAAGACAAAATTAAAGATTGAAAAGTTTCCTAACTTTCTTGTTCAATGACTTTTTTGCCATGGTGTATCGTTTCGCCGCTAGAGCGCGGAAACTGAAAAATGTATATACATACATACTGTTGAAACCAAAGCTTGGCTTGATAAACATTATTCGGACTCTGCACCAGGAAATTTTTTTATGGAAAATGGCCCACGGACGATATTTCTGAAATTGCGGGAAAATGTTCTACTTAACTTCCTGATTAAAAGTTTCCGTATGCCTGATGGCTAGCAAATGGGCCGTTTTGGTAGAATTCGCAGTGACAATATGAAAAAAATATTTTAATTTTTTAAGTCTTCTGCGACCTCCGGGCACAACACACATTCCCTCCAAGACGTACTTCCGAACTAAAATTTAAAGTTTGAAAATTTCCTAACTTTCATGTTCAATGACTTTTCTGCCATGTTGTATCGTTTCGCTGCTAGAACGCGCGAATTGAAAAATGTATATACAGGATGTTAGAAAAGTCTGGAAACGATCGAATATCTCAAAAATAAAGAATTTTAAGGAAAAATATTGAGTTAACTATTATGTGACCTTCAAATGACTCTACAAGGTCAAACCAATGGCACAATCTTATAGCCCTTTCGAAACCATACAATTTTTGTCTGAAACATTTTTCTCTAAAATGCTTTATCTTTGAGACATTCGACCGTTCATAATGCCGGCGGTATTGTATTTTTGAAGCCTTATAACTCGAAAAGTAATTGACGAAAATACATTTGTTTATAGTGTTTTAGAAAAAATTAGCTATAACAATTTGTAATAAAAAAAGTGTCCTATTAAAAAAGTTGAAGTAATTTTCACGTGACCTTCAAATGACTCTTCAAGGTCAAACCAATGGCACCATCTTATAACCCCGTCGAAACCATGCAACTTTTGTCTGAAATATTTTTCCCTAAAATGCTTTATTATTGGAGATATTCGACCGTTTCCAGACTCTTCTAACGCCCTGTATATACATTTTTCAATTCGCACGTTCTAGCAGCGAAACGATACAACATGGCAGAAAAGTCATTGAACAAGAAAGTTAGGAAATTTTTCAATCTTTAATTTTTTGTCCTCTTGTATTTTTTTTGCCAAAATGCTTAATTTGGCCGGAAAACACAAAAAACGTCAAAAAAAAATATTTTTTCCATATTGTCACTGCTAATTCTACCAAAACGGCCCATTTGCTAGTCTTCAGGCCCATGGAAACTTTTAATCAGGAAGTTGAGTAGAACATTTTTCCTCTGTTTCAGAAATATCGTCCGTGGGCCATTTTCCATAAGAATTTTCCTGGTGCAGAGTCCGAATAATGTTTATCAAGCCAAGCTTTGGTTTCAACAGTTTTTTTTTTTCATAATAAAGCAATGCTTTATTAACACACGAAATTTTTTTTACATTTTCTTCACTATAACAAAAGTTGCTACAATGCTATACCTCACGAATCAATTGTCCGACAGCTGTCAAATGTATACACGTGTAGGTTGAAGGTTAGTACTACTATAAATTATATTGATTCAATTCTAGTAACACCATATATATGTTAGCCTACGAACTTTTCAGCCGACCTGTTACAGGTCTATGTTTCTTCACTATGTATCATTGGTAGTACTACAGCTAGATACATCTTTATTTTTGTTTCTATAACCACATTATAGAATCAAATATTTCGAAGGGCTTTGAAATTTGCTTTTATTCTGTGCTTTATGCTTATGTACTATTTGAAATAGTAGTACCAAGGTATTCAAAGCTATCTGCTTTAAACTGTTTGATATCTATCTAGATAAGTGTATCTTTCACATTTGATATTGAGTTACAAAGTTTTTGTTGCATTACTCTAGTTTTTTCAAAGTTTATCTTCAAGCCAAAAAATTGTCATCAATTATGTACTCTAGTTACTGCTTTCTGTGGTATTTCTAGGGAACTTGGCAACCTGGCATATATAATCTGTAAATAACACTTTTATTTTTGACAACACTTTTAGTCTTCAAGATAAAATTCTTCTAGAAGGGTAATCGAAGTTTATGTGTTCCTAGTCTTGCTAAATTTTTTTCCATACTTAATATAAACTGTATCAAATATGTCATGAAATGCTTGCTTTAACGCAACCCAAAAAACAGAAATGGCAAACAGTATTGGAGCACAGTACACAACCTTGTTTGTTTACTGGACTATAAATATAAAATTATTTTAATCTTAGCATAACCTTAAAATTAATATGGTTAACCACAGAACTATATATTATACATAGTTCAGGGAATTAAACATATTAAGGCCCTGTTGCACAAACATTAATCAATTTTAAACAAATAATAAACAAAGTTATAATTATAATGTGTTGATAATTTTAATTTTTCTTTTTTTGCTTCTAACGTCTAAGTATTCTCATGTTAATTGTAAATTTATTGTAAAATGGATTGGACAAATCAAAGCATTATTAATTTTAATTAATAAGTACTTAGATGTATTTATTCAAACCTGAGCAATTGTTTATTTTGATGTTTGATTAATTTTGATTAGTGTCTATGTCCAGAAAAATGTATATTTGTTTCAGATCGCTTCGTGAAGGAAAATCATCATGGGGGATAGTTCACACAAGAGTTCCAACTGAATCTCGGCCTGGACATGTAGCTATATTAGGTGGATTATATGAAGACCCAAGCGCAATTATGACTGGGTGGCAACAAAACATCGTTCAGTTTGATTCTGTTATAAATCAAAGTAATTATGCCTGGTCATTTGGAAGTCCTGATATTGTAAAAATCTTTCGTAAAACAGGTTTGTACATTGTTTTTGTGCAAAATAGTTACATATTTAAATATGCGTGCGGTAACTGACATTTTACAGCACCAAATGAGTTTGAAGATATGATATGTAGTAGTAGAGTGCTTTAATGATGAAGCTATGTAAAATGATTAACGCACAAGATTTCTATTTTGTCTGGCAAAAAGTTCGTGGCGTTTTTTAGTAAAATTCAACTGGTTTTCTTATGAAAATGAATTTTTTTAAACCAAATTTGCTCCATTGCACCAAGTGGTTTTCACATGCTTCTTTTGAAACCAGCTTAATTCGAATGAGAGTTCTGTAGAGATCGGAACAAGTGATAGTCAGAGGGTGCTATGGATGGACTGTAGAATGAATGCATCAAAATTTCTCAACCAAGCTCTCACAATTTCGGACGGGTTATCAAAGAAGTGTGTGGCCGAGCGTTGTCATGATGGAAGACAACACCTTTCCTATTATTCAATTCGAACCGTTTTCTTTCATTTGCCTGGCATAATCTCTCTAAGTTATCCACAGTAGAGTTGTGAATCAATTGTCTGACCAACAGGAAGTAGCTAATGGTGGACCCTTCCAGTCCCACCACACACACAGCATCACATTATGCGGCGTCAATCCTGGAATCACAAACGCTTGTGATTGCTCACCATCCCTTGTCCACGATCTTTGATACTTCCAATTGTCGTATGTGATCCATTTTTCATCTCTGGTGGTTATGAGATGTTTCAGCAATGGCTTGACTTCATTGCATTTCAACAGCGCATCGCAAATGTTAATTCGATCTATCATATTTTTCGCACTCAACTCGTGAGGAACCCATACATCAAACTTCTTTTTGAAGTCAGCTTTGTGTAAATAGTTCAAAACAGTTTTGTGATCAATGCTTAGCTCTATACCAATATCAACACTGCTGATACGCTTATCTTGCTGGATTCAAGAATTTCATCGGCTTTTTCAGTGATGGGACGACCACAGCATGACTTATCTTTCACATCAAAATTTCCAGAACAAAACCATTTCTGCAGCAAATATTGATAAAGTACCTTCACCATACACAGTACAATTTTTTTCAGAAGCCTGTACAGTGCTCTTCCCTTTGTCGTAATAATATTGCAAAATATAGCGCAATTTTTCATTACTGTTCCCCATTTTCAAACGCAAAGAACTTTCCAACCACAGCACCAATTTTGATGTCTATGCATTTAAAGTAATGCTCGAAGTGTCACTTTTCCAACGAGTGTTTAATGGTGTCGCTGCGATCTGTATTCCCTGAGTTATTTGTAATTGACACCATCTATCAAGAAAAACACTACGAACTTTTCCCAGACCCATTATTAAACTTTTTGTCCAGGAAATTTTTAAAAATCATTAATTATATATTTCATTAAATGTCCCAAAATGGTCGATGGTATGTTTGAAATTCAACAATCGCAATATCTATGCAACAGTACTGGAAAATGCAGTTATCTCTATTTGGTGCACAAATATTCTATATCTTTTACTTAATTATATAATAATTATCTTTGCTTTTTTGTTTGCGAATAAGTAAATACGTAGGTGGAAAATGTGGAATTTTTCCGCATTTTAATTATCGTGAATAATTAAAGCTCGCGAAAGTTAAGTCTGCAAATATTGAAAGATTACTGTATATACATATTCACAACTTAAACTAATATTAGAATAGATATGAGATGAGAAGAATATCATTTTATGTAAGGTCTTTTTTTGTGTTTTAGATGAATGGAAGCTGCATCTGGATTATTATAATGAAAGCGATGAAGATTTTTCTGGCAAAATATCCACTATAAATTTAGACCGTTTTGTTTTCGAGCACGTTTCCACCTTATTAAAGCGCCCAGAGAATTGCAGCTCAATTTATGGGAAAATTAAAATAAAACAGAAACAAATCATAGCTGCTAAGAACCAATCGGAAATAAATCGAAAAAAGTGTAAGGAGAACACATGCGATCAACCTACTGAATTAGCTTGTAATCTTACAATCACAAACTGCCTGTCAAAAGCATCTGATCATGAAGATAAACTACACGAAGAAATTTTAAATTTGGAGGAGTTAAAAACGAATTGCAGTACAAACATGAAAGATTATTGCGGGAATATTTGTTTGGAGAAAAATTTTTTCTTTCTGCACTTGTTAGGAATGGATACGGCTGGACATATACATAAACCTGATTCAAAGTAGGACAAAAATTTTAATCGAATCTGAGGATTAATAAATATTTTGCAGGGAATATATTGCGAATCTAAAATACATTGATAGTGGAATCGAAGAAACTGTTCGGTTATTCGAAGAATTCTTCACGGATGGAGAAACAGTTTATCTTTTTACATCTGATCACGGAATGACCAATTGGGGATCACATGGTGATGGATCTGAACATGAAACTGAAGTTCCTTTTATTTTATGGGGAAAGGGAGTAAATATGCAGCGTAAGCGATTTGATATCCAGCAAGCTGATTTAGCTCCATTGTTATCAATTTTAATTGGAGTTCCAATTCCAGTGAATTCAGTAGTTAGTAAATTTATTTTCTATCCTTGTTCAATTTCATTAAATTAATTTATTGTTTTAGGGAATATTAGCACCCAAATTATTAAATGGAACTTCTCATCAAATCCTAGATGCAGTTTATCAAAATTTCGCACAACTTTCCGAACAATATTTTGAATTACGTTCACAATTTAAAAATGATTTATTTTTTAATAATTACCCGGCATTTAGATCACATGACAGATACTTGGAAGAACAATTAGAGAGGGTAGAAAGATTTGGGAAAACCGATCCGGAAAATATGATCATTTTTAGTCAGAATATGATAAACGAAGTAACAGAAGCAATTATTTATTTACGAAACTACTATTTTTATCCTAAAGTAACTTTAATGTTCACGGGATTTATACTTTGGATGATTTATTTGGCCACGCTCTTACACGGAGATATGTATGAAATTAGTCCATTGTATTATGATTTCATGCAATACAAAACATATTTTCGTGCCACAATACTTTTATCTGCATTATTTTCAGTTACATATTTAATATGTAAGTCATTTTATTACTACATTAACTAGTTTTTACCAAATTTATTTTTTTTTTTTAGATATTTGTGCTACTTTTATGGGATACATTTATGGTTTATTTCCGATTTGTGTGATCATAATGATGCTCCAATCAAAACATTTTATAAACCAGGTTCTTTATATCTATAAAAGTAAACAGAAGTTCACCATTTTGTGGAATGTTGGAATATTCATCTTACTGATTGAATTTTTGGTAAACATTACAAATAATTTCTAACATTCAATATATTTAAATACCCTTTTTTAAGGTTATTGGTTTCTTTAATAAATTATTTTGTGGATTTGTTTATATAATTATGGCTTTCTGGTCAAAACAATGGCAACCAGTCGGAATGAAGTTTCGAATCCATTGGATGATCTTGTGCAGTGGTTTAGGATTATCCCTACTTATACCCACTACAACGGCATTTAGTTATTATGGCTTGTAAGTAATGATTGTTTTTAATATTTGAACAAGATGCAGAGTTATACAGCAGATATATTGAAATATTCATAAAGTTTTTATATGAAATCTAAATGCTGTGTTGTTTTTTCATTTAAATCGTTTATTGATCAACATGTTCCATTACATCTGGTGTAATACTAAGGGAATAATAGCCATTATAGCAAGTCATATACTATACTGTATTCACTACAAACTTAAAAAATTGTAGAATTTTTATTTTAAATAAATTTAATTTTGTTGTACACGCACATTCTATTTGGAGGTTAACTTGTATTTGATTGTCAATGTCAATCAAGTATCAAATTTTTGATACAGGTTAGAGAGTTCTTCTAGCTTTATTACGATTGGTGTTCACCCTGCAATAACACATAATGGTTTGTAGGATATTGTACGATGCTTTTGCCATTTTAATATTAATAATCCTGGGTAGGATTTTGAGCATTATTCTATTTTTCTACATTATGATATTGTTTTTCCCTTAACTATTGAGGATCCTTTCAATTATATCTATATAGTATCATTCCAGGATTTGACACTGAGTGTCAATAAACTTCAATTTATTTAAATTAAAACTTTATTCTAAACTAGAACTTTACATCTAAATTATAACACACTATTTACAATTTATATTGACTGAGCAACAGTCCTTCACAATTTATATTGACCGAGCAGCAGTATTTATTTATTGCGGAGATTTATATTACGCGCACTTTTCTTAACAAAAAACTGCCCAGTGCTTGTGCTTCTTATTTATATCTCTCTAGAAGGCATCTAGAAATTGCAGTCCTTTTCGTAATACTACTATGTGCTTGTTATGCCAACTAATTTGTTTCCTGTGTCTGTGCGTGAAGCAAACACTTTTACCTCTACATATTTTTGAATTTTGAGTGCAAATTTAAAACTTGTATAGAAAAATAATGAGTGTAGTTCCTTTGTAATATTTGTGTATTTAAGACATCAGCTTCTGACCCCGAGAGAATTTCAAATTAAAAACAACTATTTTTCAGATTTCTATTTTCTTATGTTGTTTCCTTTTACAGTAAAATAAGGAAACCCTAAAAACACTGTTTATTTATTTAATATAAATATTTCAGTCAAGTAATGGACTGAACAATTTAAATAGATAATTTCAAATATCAAGTAGAAAGTTAAATAATTAGTAAAACTTCTATAAGTTAGTCCCTTTATTCAATAAAAAAAAAATGGTGAATATAATAAGCAACCATAAAGCTAAAGCTCTATATCGTGACCTGAGGGAAAAACGGACAGGTTTCCTGTCCACATAAGTCGGGTTGCCTCATGAACTCGAAAGCATTCCATTCGGAATGTCACCTCAAATATTTATATTCTATTCTTTTACAGATTCTTTGGCTCAGCTTTTTGGCTCGTCGTTTTCCCTTATATGGTTTATGAAAATATTTTTGAATACATCTCAAAAATGAAAGTGAAATATCCATATCTCTGGTTGGGAATTGCTGCGTCCCCTATATTTCTCTGTATCATTGCAATTAATAACTCAGCAATAGTTTCATATAACTTCATTGCTGAGAAAGGAGTAAGCGAAATCAATCAAGCTATTTCTTGGATACTCACAGGTAAAAAAAAATCCCTTTAATTTCAATATACTATGTAAAACTTAATTTCCTTTCAGGTTTATCCATAATTCTGATCTCTATGTCACCCACTGGAATTTTTGTAAGATTTTTGCAAATATGCGGAAGTTTTATAATTCCAGTGACACTTATGTCAGTACATATTGATTTGATATTTTACACGCTGCTTACCACAGTTTTATATGTTTGGATCCAATTAGAAGGGGGTCTTCAAGCAACAAGGGCAAAGATTAATCTGATGCATTATCCTACAACTCCAGTTACAACAACTACAGAAACAACTTATTCTGATTTCCGTCGCACTTTCTTCTATGTATCCTTTTTTTTACAAAATCTAATTATTTAGAGCAATATTGAAGAGATGTCCAAAACCAAATACTTTCAAATAATTTTTATATATTTTTGAAAATTTACATGCAAATTCTAAAATTTAATGTTTTCAAGAACTATGTCAAAATGTTAATATGAATTATGGATACTGACAGAAAGAAATAGTTTAATGGCCAACTTATTAATCATGCATTTATTAATAACAATAAATTTCTTAACATATATTTAGCTCGCATTGATGATAGGTTACTTCTTTGCGATTGGAAATCTAGCTAGTTTCAATGGATTCGACCCCCTATGGACCAAAGCATATCTATCAACTTTTAACCCCATTTTAATGTGCTCCTTAATTATTTTCAAAATGATAATACCATTCTTTATAATAACTTGTGCATTCTATACGATTGTAGTTGTAATGAATGTAAACACAACTTCAGTTTTCACCATCCTCCTTTTGTATCTGGACGTAATGGTTCTAAATTTTATGTGTTTTATTAGAAATGAAGGATCCTGGAAAGATATAGGGAAATCAATCTCACATTTTGCAATTATGGAGGCCATGGCATTGGTTACGTTATTATCATTTGTTTTAGCTAAATATGTAACTACCTTCAGATTTTTTACTTGTTGTGATAATATTGAGGAACACATCATACCTTTAACTGTACCTGATTACAAAAAAAGAGAAAGAGGATCTGAATTCAATATGGGAGATGCAGACATAACAGACGAAGAAGTTATTGATCCAGTACCAGAAAGAAAATTAACTCGTCGCCTACCTTTTTCAAATCAACGAATTGGACCTACAAGTAGAACTGTTGAAATCAAGTTAGATCCACCCATTATTGACATGTTCTCTCAACAAATACCTCAAGAAAATCAAGCATCTATTATTAGTTTGTTAGATTGGGATGGTAGTGAAAAAACAAAAAATTCTGTAGAAACTATTACCTCAGAACTTAATAAAATCGATTTATATTCTGTTGAACCGGGTTTGGAATTAACTCGCAAATATGCATCTACAGACATTTCTATAAAAAATCTACCATCTTTAGAAACATCACAAAGCCTCACCCACAAGTTAGGTCTAAATGAAAAACATGAAGCAGTAAGTAGAACTATATTCCTGGAAGAAGATATTGCTTTAGAAGAAATACAACAAAAAGATGTGGAAATTACTGAGGAAAAGTCTGTAAAAGTTTCTGAAAAGCCTAAAATAAATAAAAATATTTCCACCGAAATACCAGAACAATTCGAAGACAGGAGGTTGTACCATTTGTTTCATGCTGAAGCTCCAATATTGGTAGAAAATGAGGAATTTAAGCAGAAAGATTATGAAAGAACTTTAAAAAGCCAGGAAGTTATAGATAAAACAGAAAAAACCCAAATCAAAAAGGTGCTTCCTAAAATAGGCCCTAATATTCCTCCGGAACCCAAACAGATAATTTTGCAAGAGGAACTAACGTCACCATCCCTAATAAAGGTCTTTAGAACAATAGAGGAAACTTCTAAAATGGGAAGCAAAATAGATAAAGAGTTAATATTTCATCATGAAGTTTTAGAATCTGGCTCAGATAGTGATGTTCAAGTATTGAAAGAATCTATAATTTCAAGTGAAATTGGTCTTCTAAAAGAACATAAAAAAGGCTACCTTAAAATGAAACAAAGTCATATAATACCTTCTGAGAAAATGACTTCAGCACTCCCACTTGATTTAGAATTTTCGCCAATTCCAACAATTTGTCAAGAAAGTGTAGCACAAGAAGAAAATCCTCACAAAATCTATGAATCTGTAGATGATTCCTTTGAAATCAAACTGCAAGCACCTCCAAATACTCTACAAACCCCAATGCATCGAAGATCGAAATCAAAATTAAAAGGGAAGTCCATTAGTGACTCTTTTTCAGATGAAACAAATGAAAAGATTCATAGGCCTCAACATACAGTTTTAGGTGGGCCTAGTACTATCATATCAGTTCATAATAAAGAGTTAACTGAAGAAAAACAGGATTTTTCCTTGGATGAATTTATAGATAAAACTGGTATCTATAGAAAATCTCAATATGCTGATATAGATGGAGCTACTTATCTGCTACCTTTTGAGAAGTTAAGTGTAGAAGAAATATATGAATCATACAATTTAGGTACAGACACTGAACTAAAAAATTTCAGAGACGATCAGAGGTGGCATCTAGCTGAAACCCAAAAAGAAGTACCGTTTATTGAAAGGATACGAATAGTAGATCGTTCGAAAGGGGCTATACCAAAAACAAAATTAGAACAAGAACCACCTAAAGAGCTTCCTCCTTGGAAGCCAAAAGAAAGAAACCTAAATTTAGCAACCACAATGGATGAACGAACTATGGCTATTCCAGCAATATTAATTCAGAGTCCAATCTACGATGTAATTAAAAATCAATCAGAACAAGAGATTAAAATCAAAGTAGAAATGAAGATTACTGAATGTATAAAAAACGATATACTTGATCATAAATCTGTGGATTCTGAAGATCAGGCAGAGATTGGAATCACTAGATCAGATAGGAAGAAATTATTCGTGCAAGTTGAGGGTAAAAACGATGAAATGAAAAAACAAACAGTAGAGGAGACTGAAATTGTTCTGAAAGAGAATATAGATGATTGGGTTCAACAAATGTTGTGGGAAGGGTTTGCTATAGCTCTTGCAGATAAAGCCATGGACAAGAAAAAAAAGCAAAAATTAAAACAGGATTGGATAATTAAGGAATGGTTTGCCAAACAATCTCAAGATAATAATTGGATTGAAGAAGATTGGTTCAATTCTGTAGAAATTAAAGAGCAAACAAAGGAATCTGAAACAACAAAAATAGAAATTTGGAGAACTGGGAATGAAACTTCTGATGTACAGAAATTACCAAATGGTGTTGATCCAACTTTTTACAAAGAGACAAAAAACAGTAAAAATTTTCCGATACCAGAACAGGTATCTTCTAAAGTTGTAACACCAAAGCATAAATATAAAAAACGTCTTTTAATGCCAGTAATTTCTGAAGTTTCTGAAAAGTCTAATGATAATGATGAACAATTGCTTGTAAAGTCAAATAACCTCTTGTGCCAAATAGGCTCATTTCATTAATACCAAATCGTGTTCGTATTTATTAAACGTTTATTAATTCTGAGAATATTTAAATATTCTAGTTATTATTAAATGTTATCTATTTAATAGTTTATTGTTTTGTAAAAATGTAAAGTAAATGTTTTAGAAAAGATTGTTTTGCACATATATATTTTGTATATATGTAAAAGAAGTGCCTTTTTGAATAAAAAGTAAGTAAACTTCTTTTTAAATGTAAATAAAATTTACAATATTTTGGATGAATAAAATTTTTGGAATATTTTGTTATTCTTGGATCTTCGGCAAAATGTACTTAAAAAATTCAAGTGGCATCAGATTCCTTGAAAAATTTTAAAAAAAACTAACAGTAGAGTAGTTCTCTTTTTGAACTTTTTTTTTTGAGAAAACGATTTAAAATTTTTAGGAAGTTAATATTTTGTAACATTTGTCTATTACCAGATTTAAGCCAAATCAAATCGAAGATCCATGATTTGGGCAGTCGCCCTAGTTTTTGCTTTTGGCCCCATATTGAAAAATTTCTAAATAAAAACTTTAAAACAAGAAATCCAAAATTTGCAAAAAATTAAAAACAGAATTTTCTGATTTTTTTTTTTGTTAAACTTTTTCTCCTATAAAATTGAAGTAATAATAATACATAATCATTTATTTACGATATTACAATCTTTATTTGAACAATATACAATTTAAAAATAAGAATTGAAGCTAAACACTCCACTACTACTTTTGCTAAAATTATATGGTCAATACAATAAACCAAGTTTTCATTATTAGCAAAACACGAACTTATAAAAAAACCAACATTTTTTTATATACAAACTTAAGTCACAAGGTCACAAAACAGATTGCAATGATAATAGCGCCATTGTACAATTTTACAATAAATTAAACATATATTTCATTTCTTGCTAACTAAAATAATTATAACTAGTCAGTTAAACCATTGATCACAGATAATTCAGTTATTAAAAATTTCATGTCGAAATTGTGATCTCTTAGAAATTTATATTCAACCAGTCTAATTGTTTCATGTAATCACACACGTCTTGTTAATGGTAAAACTTTTTCGGAGCTTTCAAAGCACGTGACATCTTTACGAATGGAGAATCATTATGGATACTTGAAAGAATATCATCAAAAGTAACTGTAATTTTTTGTTTGATTTTAAATATATTAATCTTTCCTGGTTCGTAATCAGAGTCAGTTGGATGGGGTAGAGGGGAATCATCAAGATCGCATAGATTTTCTTTAGCAGGTGTAAGTTCATACATTACAACACTGGGACCTTTCTCTGATGATTCTTCTGTGGTACTTTCATACTCCTCCATTTCCAGGTTTTTTATTTTCTTTACATATACTTTTTCAACAGATAATCCATACAATTGTAATCGTAAAACAACAGAACGTTCAAAATAATCCAAATCAATTAAATGTGTTTGTATTGAATGATTCTCTTCCATCAATAACTTAGGGACGGTAGATTTCACAAATCTGAAACTACTATCTAATCTTTCATCCTCTATACATGGTACAATAGACACTAATCGAGGATCTAAAGAATTTTCCAAAATATAATTAAAAACATACATATAATTAACACAAGATTTTAATTGCTTCCATTTTAAGCCTGAAACATTTAAAGCAGTCGCTTTATCATACGTGTAAAAAATCGCAGATGCTGCTATTACACTATAACTAAAACGTAAAAAACCCGGATCCATTGAGAATAAATCAATTAAATGAGATGCATGCACAAATTTATAACCGGAATATTGTGGATATTGAAAATGTGAATCACCATTCAAGTAAATTTTTGGCTTATTAAATTCATCAACATTGTGATGAATTTGCATATACAAATTTAACCATCCAGTAGGAGTCATCGGATTAACTTGCCACTGGAGTGTGTTTAAAAGTAATATTTCACAGGCCAATATTTCTTGTTCCGTACAAGCTCCGTCACAAACATAAGAAAATTCTGAGAGTTTTGGGGGGTAAATTTCTTCTAATTTTGCAGCGATAAATAAACAAGCTACTCCTAATAATTGTAATTGTGTTTTTGGAACTGTCGGCTTCACTGTTAAATATCTATCTATGTAATCTATAGCTAAATAATATGTGTTTCTTCGTAAATGGTATACTTCACAAACTTCCATTATCCAATCGAGTAAAATAGCACGCATACGTGGTAAGTACGTAGATCTATCATCAAACATCTTGTAACTTCTTAGTTTTACATTTACCTCTTCTTTATACACAATATTCTGCCAAATTTCTTCACTATCAGCCCAATTTAATAGAGGTAACGGTGTATTACGAAGTTTCTTTGGTGTCGTTTCCACATCAACGACCACATTTTCCACTACTGTTGGAACTCTGCTTTTTGGAGTCTTATAGATACTGATCTTACTACGAGAACAGCAGGGTTCCATCTAAAATGTTAAAAATAATTAATGAGGAAACCAAACATATTTGTTTAATTTCAAAACATGTAACTCTCTTTAACCAAATTTAATTAACCCCTTTTAACCTTTCTAGTAACAGTAGTTTACCCCCAAATTTAAAAATACTTCTTAACAAGCTTTAATTTGAACTATTGTGCATCTTTTTAGCTTGCTTTTAGTTAAAAGTTTTGAAGCTTGCAAAAAGATGTAATTTCTACTCTAATTTTGAGGTAACTCTTTCTGTTTAAGAATTTTCCATAGAGGTCTTTAAAAGAAAAAAAGGGACCACTAGGCAAATAGAAATATTCAAAATGCAAACTTTAAAACATTTAAAGTTTTGCACGAAAACAAATAAAAAATAGAAAGATACAGTACTGGATATTTTTACATCGATTGCCAATAAAAAATTTACCATATTCCATTTGAAAAAAATGAGTTTTTGCCATTTTGTCATTGCGATTTAAAAAAATTCACAGGAGTCAACAAACTTTTTTATAATGTATGTTTTATATTACAAAACATTGGCTGAGCTGATCCTTCAGGAAACGAATAAAACAAAAATCATAAAATTATATTTAATAATTTACGAGATATAAATTTTTAAATGAACCCTTAAAAACACAATTTTTTGAAGAAATAATTAAATATCTCAAAAACTATGAAAGTTAGTTAATAACAACTATGGTGGATTGGACTCAGAACTTAACATAGAATTCAGAAATGTAATCGTAAACAGTAATTGCCATTTATAAAAATGAAAGTGATGTCGACTTCCGGTATTTCCGTAAGTGATATAGTTCCGAAAATATTTTATTTCAATCCGTCTTAATTGACTATAGATCAATGAATTTTTCAAATTTTTATCTCAAGTAGAATACAAACTCTTTTAATGGTTGCAATAAAAAAAAAATATTCTGCATATATATAAGAAAAGTAACTGAAAATATCTACTAAAGAAATATCCATCAATATTACATTTAATTTAGTGTCGGACAAGATTTTAGAAGAAAAAAAAAACAAAGTGAAAAATAGAAGTGTGTCAAATAAAAATCATAGGTCAATAACCTGTGTTCTAGTTCAGTTTCTGAGATATTGCTTGTATCACTTTGATTAACTTATTCCTCTGATCTTATTTAAACTTTTTTGACATCTTGGTCTGGTTACTTGTTAAATTAAATTAAATAGAATACGATTAGAAATTATAAAATAGTCATTTTTATCAAAAGGTTCTAGGCCAACAAAATGTGGATGAGGCAAAAACATAAAAAAATAAAAATGAATAGCAAAAAATTTTGAAACGTAAATTAACAGCTTACTCAAATAAGACTATTGGAATTTATAATTATTCATAGTAGCTATGTCTGAGAAACAACAAACATATTAAAAAAATATTTCAATCTATAATACGCCAATTTTAGTAAAAAAATGCATGAAAATCAGTCAAACAAAAATAATAAGGCTTTAAGATAAAATGTTACAAAAGTTATTTTTCTAAAAAAAAATATTTTTAGTTATTAATAAAGCAAAATTCTGTTATAAATAAAAAAAGAAAAATAGAAAACAGCAGGACTAAGAAATTGTTAACAACAATTCAAGAGAACTACAGAAAAAACAAGACATATGAGAATTTTGAAAATATGATAAAGAATATGGGCTAAAGGAACTAAGAAAATATAATGAAACACTAATTCCTTTAATAATAATATTAGCATTTCAATTATTTAACAAGATTTTAAAGAAAAATAGGTCAAGTATAATAACAACCACAACACTTTAACGTAAACTAAAAGAAAAGCTATATATTTACCTCATTTCCATTATCGTCATCTAAAATTAAATGTAAATCTTCTGGACTAACCAATTCTTTTGAAACGACTTTTTCAAAATTAAAATCCGGTATCTCTAATGAAAGATATGTCTTATCATCTTCAGAATCGTTTCGATCTTTCGATTGTTCTCTAGATTGCTTATTAAGGCCTGATGAACCCGCAACATCCTCCATTATGTCCTAAATGTTACAAAATTAATTATAAATGGTTCGAATATGATAAAACTAACCAAAGAGTAGTTAGAGCATTATAGTATTTTTAAATTGCTTTAAAATAACTCAGGGAATCATTTTAGGACGTAAAGGCTACCCCATGAACATTAATGAACCATTTCAATTATAATTTAAAGCGATGGATTAAAATTTTAATATAAAAACCTAAATGGTTACAGATGAAAAAAGCGGCAAAATTTCGTGTAGGTTATGTTACTAAAAAGCTGTTTAAATGCCTTAAAACCCCCAAGGGATAGATCCAATTCGTTCCCATGTAGAAATCTTACATTTCTGTGTTAAAATAAAAGAAATAAGTAATTAATTTACTGGACCATTTCTTCAAGAAAACCTTTTCTAGTAAAGGAACCCCAGCATTGAAGACATTTAATTCGTGGAAGATTTTTACCCATTTTAATATAATAAAATAATTAAATTTTTTTATCAAATGAATACTTACGTTTTCCTTTGTATTTCCCATTCACTTAACTATCACTATTTATTTAATTTGAAATTTTTTAGAAAAATTTTCTGAGGAAACGTTGCTGGCCGTAATGAGAGTACTATTGGCGCCTTGGCGCAACAGATTGTTGAAATGTGTAAAGCGCATGCTCCAATAGAAATTTTAGCGCAATCTGATGCGTTTTTATTGGACGTTTGGACAATATGGCGAATTTGTAAACAAAACCAGCTGTCTCCTTTAAATTTTGGCGCGTAAACAACTTAACTATCTTTTTGGGTATTAAAATTAATGTCAAAATTTGCAAAGATAATCGGTAAAGTTTTTTTTATTTATAAATAAAATGATTCAATATTCTCGAAAAAGGCAAAAACGAATATCTAATAGTAATAGTAATAGTAATTTATTTGTGATTGTAACTACAGTTTTTTTCGCACGTCAAGATATTAGTATAATAATAACTATATAAACCACATTTAAAATTTTCTTACAGAGTGAAATTATTTGTGTACACCACAACACTTTGTTGTAATATAAATAAAGACAAAAATATAATTAAAACACATCAAAGTTGCTTGAGAAAAGATATACATAAGAATTTAACAAAAAATTAAAAACAAAATTAAAAATTAAAATTAAGAAATTCATCTATATCGTAAAAAGCGATTTTTTAATAAAAAAAAAGAACTCCAATCAAAAAATATTTTATACAAAAGTTGTAGAAAAAGTTATTCCGTGTCAAATGACGCCAATTAGAAGATGATTGGTAGCCTGGGGCCTTGCGTAGGGCCCTTATGGTTGAGTTTTTGATTGGCCAATTTCTCAAGAATCTTTGGTTGCTCTGTTATGTTATGTTATGTATGTTTTTGGTCTCTACTTTATTTTGGTTTTTAACGTTTCTTCGTAATCCAATTTTTCGCGCTAAAATCCGCCATTTTGAAAAAAT
>JAODAH020023129.1:0-24237 GCA_027574865.2 Coproporus ventriculus
AACCACTTGAGATAAGTTTAAATTTCTGACACTTCATTAGGTTCTCCCCTACGCTGAACCAGAGCCACCTATTCGAAATTGCTTGAACTAAAAACTGAGTTTAACATTGAATTTCGGGTAAATTTTGTCGCGAAATTATTCAAATTTGGTGAAAGATAAGGAAAATATTTAAATCAATTTGGTTTCAAAATTACTGTAGAATTATGGCTACGTTCTTATTTTTTTGATTTTCTTTTTATTTTTTTATGTTACATTTGATTTCTCGAAAAATAAAAACAAATTTCAAAAAAAGGAACATATGCCAGAAATTGTACTATTTTTTAATGAATTTACAAAAAAAAATTTTTTGAAATTGCTAAAATTGTGAGAGCTAGCTGTGAACAAAATTCTGACGTTCACTCCTACGGCCCCTTAATTTTCAAACTATGTAATGGCTTTCATTTTTATCATTTTAATATCGACTATTTTATTTATTTACATATCCATTCAAATGAAAATGTGCTTCATCTGACTTAAACATGCAATGAATAAAGTTTTCATCATCATTTACATGTCACAATATTTCTTCACTGAAAATTCTGCAAGCCAACATGTCACCTTCTTTCAAGTCATGGACTGCTTAAATTTTGTAAGGATGAATAAATAAATCTGTAAAATTTGTCGTAACAATGTGTTCCTAATGTCTAGTGCGGATGAATGTTTAATTGCAGAGCATTATGGACTGTGTGTCAATGCTATTTGAACTTTGTCACTGTTTTCCTCTATTCTTACAGAGCTCCTCTATGCTTTAAGTTTAATGTGGAACCAGTTTTTTCAAACTCTTAATAAACAATAAATATTTAATCACACATGTAATGCATTTATAATCTTAAAAATTAATGGAATCTACTAATTAATAAGGTATTATTTTTGAACAAAATGTAAAAATAATTATATTTGTTTTCAATACATCCTTGTACAGTTCGTTATATAAACACTAAAATCCTGGAAAGTTATTTATATTCTCGTAAACACAACAATTTGATGCGATTAACCTTAAACCAATTTAATGAAAATAATAGTACTAATAATAAATTAGAGTGATTAGATTATAAATAAAGATAATTAATCCGATTCATTACAATATTTATTTACAGGACTAAAGTGCAGCAAGATAAAGTGATAATGGGTAAGAACGAAATGGAGAGATTGCAACCTTGTCATTTGAAACTTCAAAACATGACAACACCAATGACAACATACATGACAAACAGACGCAATGAAATATTACCTGAAAATTTGGAAAGATTCGAACATCAAGTGGCTGGACACATTCAGAATGGAAACCATTGGGGTACGAATAAAATTTGTTTATCTAGAATTCATTAAAATTGTTTTTTTGAATCGAACTACATAATTTGTTGAAATTTCATGTAATTTATACACAATTTAAGGTGTATGTTTTTTTATTTTCACGGCCGTACTCATATCATAAATAATTCTTACGTTACTTGAGTAAATCAATTGTTATGTTATATTTGTTTATATGTCATTTGAAGGTCTACATTACTTTATTCTCTCAGTTTCAAAATGGAGAAAATACAAGGCATATTGTTTTTCTTTTTTTTTTCTTTATTTATTTTTATTTTTGTATGTTTTATATTTTAGGTATGTTTAAAGGGAATGGTACCATCATGAAGTCGCATAATAATAAAGAAACTTTGAGAAGAGAAGGAGATTTTTATAGAGAATTAAATTCTACATGTAATTTATCACTTAAAGAAATGAGGCAGTTTGTTCCTAAATTTTATGGAGAGGAGGTGATTAAAATTGGAGATGATTCAATTAACTGTATTGTACTCGAAGATTTAACAAAAGGATATAAAGAACCATGCATCATGGATATTAAAATTGGAAAACGTACATGGGATCCAAATGCAAGTTATGAGAAGATCATGAAAGAAGAGGTAATGTACTAATTTTTTTTTTTTTAACAAATTTTCATATACAAGGGACATCCAAAACTGATAACCCTTCTTTGCCATAAAAATAATTGTAACAATAATTTTTATGCATTTAAAATAAGTGCAATTTTAACCAATTAAAATTTACATTGCATTTCCACACCATATGCTACTCTTCTACATATTGTGTCCATTTACCATACCAGCATTATATGCTACCTCCACACTCGAGAAGGTAGACAAAATCAGACGAGGCACGAGATTAGGTTTCTTTACCGTGCCTCGAGCTTCTTCTCATCTCAGCCAACTTCCAATCATAATCTGTTCTTCGTATGACCCAAAGGGCAAAGCTTCAGTTATCATAGCATATGATAATTGTCTGTAAGCACCTATAGTCATGGTTGCCATATCTAGGGATTTCCACCGAATCTAGGGATATTTGATATTGTAAAATTTCCAGGGTTCAACGCTACGCTGGGTGTGAATAATTTTTGATTTTATTTTAAATTAAACTTTATTCTAACCTAAAACTTTACAACTAAAATAACCTACTATTCACTATTTATATTGACCGAGCAACAGTATTTATTTCTTATGGAGATTTATATTACGTGCACTCTTCTTGACAAAAACAGTCCAGTGCTGATTCATATCGAAATAAAAAACATCTGTCATGAAAAGGAAACAGAATGGCACAGGAACATCAATGCAACTGTTGCATGACATGTTTCCCCAACATGTCAGCTCCTATTTTGGTGGTATACGTTGCCCATGTCGTTCACCTGACTTATCAACTACTTTTCAAGAGGGTTACCTAAAATCAACGGTATACATAAATAAACCCCGCAACATCCAGTAACTGAAAGATTTCATTCGTATAGAAATTACTAATTTGCAGGAAGAAAAGTTAAAAGAAATTATTTTTATTCTGTTTGATCTCAAAATTTACTGCGGAATCGTTCTATTAACTCAGCTGAGTGATCAAGGTAGTAGTAAATTAAATTCACTGCAACCTTGATCACTCAGTTGAGTTAACAGAATGATTCTGAGGGAAATTTGAGATACATACAAAATACAAAATAATTTCTCAAAAAAATTGAGATAGCCATGTTGTCACTAGAGCGACGATTTACACCTTTGACAGTTACCCTTTTGACATTTACACTTTTGACATGTAAAATTTTTTTTTTAATTTTTCGATTTTTTCGGTTTTTTGACAATTTTTAATTTTTTCATTTTTTTTTTTGATTTTGTGAGTTTTTAGGTTTTTATTAATTTTTTCGATTTCTTGAGAATTATTTAAATTTTTCCACCCTTTTTCAATTTTTTTTATTTCTGCAACACACTTTCCATAACAATATGTCACAAGGTGTCATAAAATCGGAAAAATAGTTCAGCTGTGAACACACATACACGACATTTTTGTAAAATTTATTTATCTTTATTTTTTTGTTTGGGCGATTATAAAATGTTGAAATTATGTAGCTTCTTTTAAGTTTCTTCATTTTATTTTTAGGGAAAATTTCATGATAGCAAACGTGACTTAAATTTCTGCATACCTGGTTTCCATTTTTATAAAGTAATATCTGGCAAATTATGTAAATATGGAAAAGATTATGGAAAAAAACTTAACAAAGATACAACAATCGAAGGTAATTCTAATAAACGTATACATTTCTTATTAAAAAAAAATTTTTATTATTTTTGTAGCACTGAAACTATTTTTAAATGCTGATACTGGATGGAACCGTAATCTTCTCATACAAATTCTTGTAAATTTATGGCAAATTCAAAAATGGGCAAGGAAGCAAAATTCAATTCGCTTATATTCATCTTCGCTTTTAATAATATATGACGCAAGAAGATTAAGGCAAACAATGCAAATAGATGGAACAATAAAACCTGTAAAGAGCAAACCTGCATTATTACGTACTAAAAGTCTGTATCGACCCCTAAGTCTTGCTGTATTGAATGATAAAGAAGCTGCAAAGACTGGATTTAGTGGACAATTAAATCAAGATGGGCCAATTTTTCCAATTTCAGTTCGTTTAGTCGAACGACCTCCCACTGTCGAAACAAAAAGTGGGAATAAGAAAAGTGTACCAACCTTAAAACGGATGCATTCTTTTCAAAATAATTACGATAAAGATTTGCAAAACATTAAAAACAATTATGTTTATATGTTGGATGATTTGGTTGATGAAGACAAAACTGAATTGTGGGTTACAATGAAAATGATAGATTTTGCGCATGTGTTTCCAGCGGAAAATAATAATGTTGATCGAAATTACTTGGATGGAATAGAAAATCTTGTAAAAATCTTCGAGGGATTTCTATCGGAGTCTGATGTCCGCTGAACAAGCCATAATATTTATTTATTGAGTATTTAAGACTGTTCTTTTTTTATTTAAGCGTCGAAATTGTATTTCGATCATTTTTTTAAACAGTGTCAATTAATTAAATTGTATACTGTTTATGCGCCATAATATATTTTTTATAAGCAATAAAGTAAATCTTACTAAAAGTTTTTTTTAAAACATCGATTTTTTACTTAATTTTAGGTCGATGTCATAATCATGCACTAAACTTTTACTAAAATAATAATTTATCTCAAAATATAGTTTACAAATTGTCCTTTTGCATAATGAAATTTCAATTTTAAGTAGATGTTAATCAAACATCATGTTAAATACATTGAAAATGCATTTTTGGGTTCATGTTTCGTTCTAATTAATAAACTGCATTTACATCTGACACTTATTGCATGATATTTATGTCAGACAGAAATCACCTCTAATGTAAACGGTGTCAGCTATAAGTGTCGATACTTCTATACCAACAGATGAAACGAGCCATTTACATCTGACATAATATTTATGTCAAATTGAAATCGCGACAAATATGTGTTGTGTCATATATATCTTTCATTCTGCACGCAGTTCATTTTACTTCTACATAATGAAACCATCGAAGTGCAAAATCGCGGTCTCTGTAGTTATTTTAAACCTATAAAAAAATAAACGTTCTGTGTGGGTTCAAGATTAGATATTGAGACGTGAACAATTCGGTGCCTACAATCAATTAATTTAATATGAAATAAAAAAATGCACCTTCACACACAATTTTCGACACTTATGTCAGAAATGTAGATGAGCAACCAACTTCTACGATAAGTGTCTTGAGATTTTGAAATTGCGTTTACATCTGTTGCTATAGAAGTGTAGACGCTTACAGCTGACAGTAGAAATATATGTGCCTGACATAAATATCATGCAATAAGTGTCAAATGCAACTTTAAACTTTAAGGATAAACTTCACTTTAGCTAAAACTTAGTTAGTGTATGGTTACGAACGGGCCCAACCTTTATATCATAACCAATTGAGAATTCTTAAGAGCATTACCAAAACAAACTTGAAAATAGAGCAAATAAGTAAGGCGGTAACAAGTTTCCTTCTCATCCACTCCACTCTGCTAACATTTTAAAATGGTTACAAGATTCATTTTATTTTTATAGGTTGGCATACATCAACAACAACCTTCATTACCAAGCTATTGGGTGGATGACAGACATCGTGATCATTATTACAAAAAATAATTTATTTCAAATCGTATTTTCTCTTTTTTTTTCTTTTTAACCAGACGGACACTTTCTACAGGTCCAAGATTAAAAAAATTTTATCTTTAATTTTATTCGAAAATTTGTATGTAAATCTCAGAAATAGTAATAGAAGTGAGATGTAACAATAGCGTATTCAAATTTCAAATTGGAGTACGAAATCTTGCTATTAAATAATGAGATTGCTCGCACAGAAGGTGTCCTAGAGTGAAGGGAGGGCATACCTTAAAAGGAATCCGATTCGAGTCAATTTGACCTATGGAAAAAACGAATGGAGCAGTGTATGGCGAAGGGAGGGTAGTATAAAACTAAAAATAGTAGTATAAAAATAAAACTCTTCATTTAATAGCCAGAACTTGTATAAGGAACCAACATGATGCATAGCAATTCATCTGCCAAACTTTTTGAGTTCTTACTGGGAATAAAAATATTTAAGAACCTTTTGCAGATGTACCAAAAACATTGAAAGAATGAAGAATTGATGCTAAATTTTATTATTTGGTAACATTCAAAATAAAATATAAGTCCAAACTGGAAAATTAAAAAACATGAAAAAATTGAATTTCAAAATTTAAGAAAACAAAAGATTTTAAAATGGAAATAAGAAAATGGATTTCATATTAAATAAAAATCAATTAATGCAAAGTAATACTTTAATTTTAAATTTGTATCAAAACAAATAATTTCCTTATGGTATAAAAATTTATTTTGAATCATTTTAAAATGTCTATAAATTAAAATTTTTAAATATTAGATACTTTCATCATATAATGGTGTAGCATCTCCTAGTGACATTGAATGTGGAGAAGTATTCGTTCTGGGCGTGCTTCTAGTTGAACGCGGACTTTTTCCAATACCTAACAAAAAAAAAAGCAAAAACAATAAATGAGAAGTGTTACAAATGGGAAAAGAAGAAATAGAAATGAAAATGAACAATACCTCCTTTATTCCTTTGCCATGCCTCCGCGGCTTTCTCCCAATCCGTTCTCTCATTGTAGCTTCCTTTAGTACTTCCTAAATAGAAAAGAGTGTTACACTAAGTAAGGCTTTTTGTACATTCATTAACAATTTTGTCGCTTAATATCTTTATTACAAAATATTAAAAAAAAGCAATTTTCTATACCACATGCAAGTTGAACATATATATTGACATGTCCAAAATCAAGTCCAAATTTGCTTGATAGAAATTGAGGGAACTGATTAATGTGTCTAATATGCAAAATGAAAAGCCTACATAAAGCCTTGTTGACTCCATGATAGTACTGTCACGTTAATATTCTCATCTATGGAAGTGTGCAATAGCAATACAAGTGAAACTGCAATATAATTTGTGACAATACCATCGCAACGACTAGATTGCCCACTTTCATAACAAAACATCTATCACGAAAGTACTTTTGATTAAACTATAATAACAGCTATTATTGCATTGATAAACACGATAAGTCACGACAACACTATCATACTATTTCTTTTGGGAGTACTATTGCAATAGTTTACCACGGTGTAAAGATTTAAGTCTCATTTTCACCACGATAACATTATGACGATAGTACTCCCATGCAGTAATAGTATTATCACAAATTGTATTGCTATTGCACTTCCACATATTTTTCAAATCATAGCAGGTACTTATTTATTTTATATTATTATATTTATTACTAATGCACTACCAGCACAGCTTTCACAATGATATTTACAATTATTATCACCAGAGCACTCTCAACTATCTAGTCAAACGAAATAATGTGATACTGATGTCATGACAGCACATTAATGACTACCACATTATTTACAACATGATAGTTAAAACAGTTTAATCATGACAGTACTATCGTGATAGTAATTACTATTGCAATGTATGTAAACACCACTAGTAATACTGTTATTTGACACACATTGTTATAGTTAGTGTGAAATATCTCTTTTAGCTATTATCGAATACCTATCATGAGCACTATCGCAGTGTAAACAAGGCTGAGAGTTACTATTTGTAATAAACAAAGACCTTGACCAGATTCTTACCATGATCTCCATATCCTCTACTATGTGGACTAGGATGTGGTGAGGGCTGCACCATTGGTGATTGTGTTGGCATTGAATTTCTGTATGAAGGTGTTCGTTGGGAAGGTGTAACTGCTCCTGGATGAAGAAATGGACCATTCATGTGTGGGGTTTGGTATGGAGTCATCATTGGTGTTTGTCCACTTGGTGTATAAGGCTAGAAAGAAATAAATAATTTCATAGCAAAAATATTTGAAAACAATGAAAAGTTAGGCTGGAAAAAAATTTAATGAATGCAAATAACAAGGTTTAACATTTAAAATTAAAAAGATGAACAGATAGATGTTATGATTATAACATGAAAGAAGCAAAAGAATATTATAATAGAAGAAAAAATTGGCAAAACATTTAATAGCAATTTTGTCCTTGTTATTCATAAATATTGAAAAATATTTTTAGTAGTACTTACAGTATTAATATAAGTATTGGCACCATACGCCCCCGGAGTATGTGGATAATGTGGTGTTTGATTTGCAACAGCCGATAGTGTTTGCATCATGTGACTAGGCAGATTTTGAGCAACTCTTTGTATAGCTTCTGAATTCATGTCTGCAAATTAAACAAATTAAAATAACATTTAAAAATAGTTTTGTAAAAATCTCACTTCCATAACTAGGAGTATTATTTCCATAATTGGAACGGTTTCCATGGGGACGTGGGGTCCCTGGAGTTTGACCACCACCTGGAATGGGATCTCTAAAATGCTCTTTAAACCATTTAAATAAATTTGCAATGGTATCAAACATCTGCCCTCTAAATTTATATCCATCTGGTGTAACGCTAATATATTCATGCCTAACTTTGTTACGGGGTAAATAAGATAAAAGGAACTTTCCAGGATAATTCTAAAAATAAAAAGGAAATTTAAAATAAATAAATAATCATTTTTATAGAATTCGCACCTTGCAAGCACTAATTGTATAATGAATTTTCGAGCTATTTTTCTTTCGTTCTTCTTTCAAAAACTCTTCAGCTTTGTCTTTATGTCCACCATCGGTATCATGATAGTACCTAAAATAAAGTATATCACGTGCGTGGGCTGCCATGGGTGTAACATGCCGTGCAATAATTTCATCTAAATCTTCAAATTCCTCATTATTAATCCACAAAGATGTTCCAAGCGAAAAAGCATTTGCTTTACCTGAAATTTCCAAATCAGCAAAAATTAAAAAATGTTTATAATTTGAATGTTATTTTTGATTCATTATTTTGAATTTTCTTGTAGGATCACAGTATCTTTTTATTTTCTCTGAATCTAAGAATATTTGAAATGACAAAAGGAGAAAAATAAATTTTAAATTTTTATTTAGAGCTATTTTTACGATAATAAGAATGCAAGGTAACTGATGGATGATGAGATTTGAATATAAAAACAAATGTATGATGATCACTATTGACAGATAGATATTAAATGATAACGGATAGATAAATGAGAGATGGATGTTAATAAATAATTGACGACAAATCTATAATGATAGAAAAATGATGACCTGAATGATGATACATAAACAATAACCGATAAATAATGATAAAAATAGAAGACAGAAAAATAAAAGCTGATGATAGAAAATTAATAATGATAAACAGACAATTATATGGTGACAAAAATAATAATCAATAGATGATGATGGATAATAACAGATAAATGATAATAAATGCATGGTGGCATATGGATGATAACGGTTGAATGATGACAATCATGATAATTCCCTTCTTATCAAATTATTGCTGTAAATATTACAATAACAACAAAATATTCCTTACCTTCCTCTCGTATATCAATGTGTTGATAAATACTATCAGCAACTTTCCATGTAATAGTTAAATGATCAGATCCTTTGCTGCTAGGTCGAATAATTACTTCTCCTTGATCCATTCTTGCCATTACTTTTTCAGCCTCCATAAATGATATATTATGGAAAGAAGGATGTACAATAACGCGTTTAATATACGTTTGTTTTTGCTTATTTCGCTTCTGCTCCTGTTCAGTTCTTGTATCTTTATCTTCTTTGTCTTGATCATAATATGGATCTTTCGTTGGTCTAAACAAAATAATTTAAATAATATGAAACTAGATAAAATAATGTGAGTTAATTTACCTCCATTCATGATTTTTATCTGCTAAGTCACTAGATTTTGAAGTACAATCAACAGAAAACCTGTCAACATCAATTTTTATTATGCGACAATGAATTAACTGTCCAATTCCAACCCTTTCTTCGGGATTTGAAACATGTTTATCACTCAAATTTTTAATGTGAATATAACCTTTAAAAAAAATAATAATTATGTATTCATTTAAACCTAACAATCTTTACTTTTACTATCACAAATTAGTTCTTTACAATTTGAAGTATTTAGTGGATATTATGTCAATGGGAGTTATGCTGAATTGGTTTTTGTAGTTTGAAAAGTTTGAAGAAAATAATTAGAAACTGCATTTTATCTTTTTGATTATCTATTTTGGCATATGGAAAAATGCAGTATTATCTTTAAACAGTAACACGTTAACATCCAACCAACACAATAAATAATCTGTTGCTAAATATAAATGTTTATATATTTTTCATGCTTTACATTTTATTTTCCGATAAGAATTTGTGGTAAGAATATAGTACATCCTAATTTCATAATAAGTGCAATGTTTCTTGAACGAATCTATTAACAATATTGTTGAGAAAACTTAATATCATGGAAGACAATGTTAAAATGTATATATCTAAAAAAAAAAATACAAAAGAAAATACACATACCTGATATTCCATTGTCTAGTCTTAATTTAACTCCTGTTGCTTGTCCACTGCAGGCACCAGCATCAAAATGATTCCACACATCTGATAATTCAGGAAAATCATTTTTCAAACAGAAAGGACATTGCCACAAGCCTGTCTCATCATTTCTTACAGGATTGGCTTGATCCAATTGTTCCCCTTGCGGTTTCCTCCTTGTTATTCCAGATACTGTAGCGGTAATTAATTTTCCAATGTAGAAAGTTTCTGGAGACTCTTTCGTTAACATATCAAATAATTCTTCTGGATTTGCAGATGTAAAAGGTGTTCGTAAATCTTTGTATCGACAATTCAATTCTGCTCTTATATCGTACAATGTTATACTTTTATTACCTAAAATAGAATTATAAAAGATAAATGTCAAAGAATTAGGTCAATTTATCACCTAACTAAACGAATTATTTAAAATAGATAGATGTATGATGTTATCAAAGTGAATAGACGAGAGATCATATTACACTGGTCAACATTAGTCAAGCCACATAAACTTTTTTGACACATTTGGGCACGTAAAGAAGAATGTAGTAGTTTAAATGTAATCTTATTGTGGTGCAAGAAAATTGATCAAACTTAAACATTAAGTTCCACTTAAAATTTAAGTTCTAAGACCAAATGGCATTGGTGCAATTAGCTTATAAATTAAATTTCTTTTGTGAACTTACCAAATCCTTGTCGTTCCAATTCCTCAGCAAATGCATCTAAATCGAGATCTTTTAAACGTTCAGGAGCTTCCAGTATTTCTTCTAATGCACCTGCAGGATTTGCCCCTTCATCATCATCATATTCCAAAGCATCTACTGCCATTTTTCTAGCCCATTCATATGTCTCAGGATGTACACGAGATCCATCCAAAATTTCTACATATGCTTCAGTACTACAAAAAACACTAATTTAAAAGGGAACCATTAAAAACTTTTATTATACAAACCTGTCACCTAAACTATTTGTATCAATTTTTACAAATCCAGAACAATTAATGAACACTTTTGGGCCCATGTGACACGCCGTTACAAGTTGAGTTCTATTTTCCAGTCTTTGATTTGTTTGTTTTAAAACTCTTAGTAATGCTTGTCCTTTTCTGGGACCTAATCCGCATATGAATTGTACTAAAAAACTTTTGTGAACTTGTTGAACGGCTAAATTTATATCTACTCCTACTTCATTTGTACGATTCACAAATTCTAAATAAAGACTTTCTAGCAATTCTTCTTTTGCTAATTGATCCTAAAAATAAACAAATTATAACTAAATCATATCTACGCTTTAATCTTCTTATTTACATATTCTAATCAAAATTAATTAGCATTTTTGTTTACATTCATTCATCTACATTATTTATTTGACATAACTGAAAATTATTGCCCAAAATTTAAAAAAATGTCGCACTTTGATACCCATTCTTGAGGGTTCCTCAAGGGCTACCAAAATGAGACAAAAAAACTACCCCTCTTATTTTTTTTATTTACTTTCCAAATTTGCAATCAGAATTCAAAAATATGTAAAGATAACAGAGTTCACATTCCCACACATATAGATATTGAGATTTCATAGAACTTTGCTAATTCATGAAGAGAAACATCATGAGCACTTAAGTTATATATCAAATACCGGCAGCAAACTTGTTATAATAAAAAAAAAGCATTACCTGCAATGGATGATACCGTAAACTGAGTAATTCTTCATCAGCAGTGCATAATTGTGAATATTCTATTAATGGATCTTGCATTTTTCTAGCTAAAGATATAGCTTGTCGCAACAATTCAGGATATTCACGGAAATCACTTTCCCCTTTACTTGAATTTGAATAGACTTTAGCTAACTCATTATCAATAATTTCTATATTTAACGTAGGAAACTGGTCATTATCAACTAATTCCGATATTATTGCCTTAACATCTTCAACTATCATTAAAGCTTCACGTGATTCTCCTCCTACACAAACAACATGCGGCTTCTTAGTATATATAAAATTTTTTATTGCAGATAAATCAGCTTCCTAAAAACAGATCTTAGAAGTAACCACAAATAAAATTTTTCAACACATACTTTTAGCAATTTTTCGTCTTGTCTATAGCTATTTTTGCGTTTTAATAAATGTGGAAGTCGTAGATAATCTGTAATTTCACCATCTGGAGCAGCTATACACGCAAATGCAGATTGAGAGTAATCAGGAACAAAAGCTATGGCCATTACTTTTACACCTTTTGACGTATCCCATTCATCTTCTTCCTCATCTGGGAAGTCCACTTTGTATGGAGCCATCTGTAGCACATAACAATTCATTATTGAAAGTCTTTCATTAAATCAAAATAATATTTTATTATTAATTTTGCAAATTTTTAAGGAAAATATCAAAAATAATTTACCTTAATCCAATTATATAATTTGCGACAGCAGGCTTTTAGTACAGCATCTTTAGCTTCAGCTAATAAAGCACGTTTCAATTCATTGCGTAAATCTGGGAATACGCAGTGGGTTAAGGCTCTTTCTACACATTCCACTCGTAACGCATTCCAATCTTGAACGTTTTTACTAAATTCATCCTGAAAAATTAATAATGAAATTTTTTAAATTAAATCAAAATTAATTTATGGAAATTTACCCTAATATAAAGCTGTTTAACTTCATCTATATAAGAATTGCTGGTATTGCCTTCAATTGAATCACATATGGTTATATTGATCAATTTTTCTTCTTCTGCCAGTGATAATTTTAGAAATTGATCTCCTGTTAGATCTCGTACAGGTTTATTTTTAACGTACTTCATACTAAAATAATATGATAATCACCATGTTATTTTCCCAAGTAGTACTTGTATTGCGAAAGGATAGAAAATTTGTTAACCAAAACCTTTGATTAAACTAATGGAAAATTAACTTTACCTGTAACAATTATGAGATTCATCAATAACTTTCTGACCTTTCTTAGTGGGTGTAATAGATAGTTTTGCCCTTTCAAAAAATACCTCACGGACACACTGCCTTAGTAGCGGCTCACGAGCGAGTTGTAAGGCTACCATAAATTTCGTAGCTTGAAGAACCTCATCAACACTTTGGAATTTTCTATAAAAAAAGAAACAAAAAATAAACAAAAATAATTTAAATTATGTGGATTGAAAACGTACGCTGAAATAAATTCTTTAGCACACTCCTGAGGATCAATGCATTCTTGTTCCACTTCGTGCCTTTGATAATTATCTCGTAAATTCTCAGCAAAATGTTCCGGGGTTAAACCAAATTTCTTCGCGAATGTATCTGTAAAATTATTCAAAAAAAATCATACTATATAATAATAAGAAATTTTTCGAATAATTTACTTAAGCCTGCACGTGTGCATAACGCATAAGATCCAGACCGGTTGGCGTATTTAAGTGTTTCTTGTTCTGGTTCATCTTGATCATCTTCTATTTCTTCTGGAATGTCGGCGCCATCTTCATTTTGAGATAAACGTTCTAAGCGTGCTATTCTCCTTTCGTGCCTTCTTTGCTCACGTTCTTTAGCTTGCCAAGCAGCATGCATTGCCGGTAAATCCCCAGCATAGTATAAAATAAAATGGTTATATACATCCTGAAGTTCCTCTTGGGTTTGCACATTTTTTAAACGTTCAATATCACAATCTTTCATAACTCGAATATTGTCTGGGATGGGTGCATCTGGGTCTTTAAATAAAGTATCAAGTTGATAAGAACGCATTTTCTCAAATAATCCTAGTAAATTTTGTTTACGGCTTTTTAATTGGCACCACTGCAAAAGAAAAAAAAGTTTTACTGCACTGAAAAAAAATCAAAGATATAAATTTACCTTTGCATCAAATTTATATACTTTCCACAAGTCATTTATGTTTAATTCTGGTTGAACATATTCTTTGCGATAAAATGCAATGAAAGGAACTTCTAATTGTTGGTTCCGCATGAAATCCAATGCTTTTCGAATTTTCCCTACAGTTTGTGGACCCTTTTTCTGACGCTCCCTTGCTTCTATACTCAAATGCGCATCTTGGATTGATATTGTTGGCTTACAAAATGCCTGCATTAAAATACCAATATTAGATTCAACAGATTTGTTTTACAAAATATTTAAAAATAGAATGAAATCCATCCGTTTGGAATGAAATTTTTTACCTGCTTATAAATCCACTCAGCTTCTTCTTCCAATTCTAAGGAATCTTCTGGTACAGGTGTGATTGGAACTTCTCTAACCTGCATCCTTTCGGGTACATCCGTGTTTCTAATTTCGTTGTCTAAATCAGTGAAGAATCCACGTTTCAATTCACTAGGTTCATATACTTCAAATATGGACTTTCTGGTAGGTTTTTTGCGCTGCTGTTTCTTGGGACGACGCCTGTAAAATAATAAACATTGCATAAAATGTATTTATTAAAAAAATTTCAAGTTATTTTACCTTCTTTCACCATCCTCTTCATCATCAACATAATCGTCTTCTTCCTCTTCTTCTTCTTCATATTCATCCTGTTCATATTTAGAAAATTCATCATAATCAAAGTCAACACCAAAAGTTTCTTGAGCCTCTTGTAACGCCCTGAAATATAAAGAAAAGTAAATAAATATAAGTCAAGGCATTTTCTTTTTTTTAATCTTACGCATCAGTGAATATTGGTTTTCTCTTTTTCTTCTTTTCTGCAATAGGTCTACCTTCATCGTCTACAATGAAATCATCTGCATCGGAATAGTCTCCTTCTTCCTCCTCCTCTCCAAATTGTTCTGGTTCTGCAACTTGGCGGTGACTCCTTTCTGAACGACGTTCATCGTCCTAAGAAAATTTTTAAGTTTTAGAATTTTGTGTTAATTTTTTACATTTAAAAAACATAACAGTAATGTAGGCAAGTTTCTCTTCTTAATTTATAATGGGAGTTACATACACCCTATACTTTTTTCACCGTTTTACACATCGGCCAAGGCAGTTAGCATGAAACGATGATAAAAATCAAGATGTTTGGTAGAAAACCGTTCTTTTAAAATACCAAAAAATTCCGAATACATCATGCTATCATGCAAAACAGAGATGTGTAACCTAAAACCGTAGTAGTTAATTCAGTATCAGCGCAACTGTGCAGGTAGCATTTCTTAGACAAATATAAGAATCGCAGATCTTAGTCAGATGGGCAAGGAATTTTTAATGAATTTCATTGAATTATATAAAATTTTTCCCTCTTTAGTCCATCTCGGAAGGATTTTTTTTTGGTTTAGCAGCTGAAACAACCACCACTTCTAACAGACATGTGCAGTCCCTAGTTTTAAAACTGACTGAAGTAACTGAGTATGTATGAGACTCGGATTCATAATGCTAACCACCTTACCAGACATTAGAAATGGTGAAAAAAGTACGAGGTGTATGTGTCCCTTAGTAGTTTTTATTTCAATATTTAAAGTTTTTGATAAAAACTTAAGTTGAAGTATGGTTCTGCTCTAATCCACTTGCATTAAAAATCACTCTTTCAAACTATGAAAGCATTTAAAATTTGTAATTCGTAATCCATATCTCAAATCATTAATTTCTGCATCTTATATTTAAGCTAAATTGCTTATTAAGCCACCTTCAGAGTTGGTATAAAACACAATGTTACTAATGTGAAACTAAAATTTCAACCTCATCTCAAAATGTGTTCGGAGAAACTTGGCATAAATGTTCTTAAAAATTATAAGCTATGGCAACTCTAAACTTTTATTACTTTCTACAAAATTTAGATTTTTTTATCTCATATCTAATTTGTTTTGTGTAATCTATCTGTAAACAGCCAAATGAAAACGGGTCAAGGATAACTTCTTAGCAAATATCAAGACCAAAAGAAGAGAACCTCTCATTCCAGTAGCTATCTCGATCAACACCCAAGAATCCTTTTCTATCATCAACTACTAACTGTCTCTATTGAAATTGGCATCTCCATCACATGAAAGGAGAGCCAAACCTATTCCCTGCTATTGGAATGTTGTAGGACTTGGATGAAAGGTCTGCCAGAATTGACTACTGATTCAGCAAGCAGAACACCACCCAGGCTCACCCTAAGAGCAAACTCCAGCCTGCCTCAGTTTCTTCAAATAGGGTAAACACAAGGACACTACTTACAAAATCACTTTGATTCTGATAGCAAGTCTGGAAGAGCAACCTACTTTATAAATGAGGTAGAAACTTATTTAAAACCCTTTATGGGACGAACAGTTCTTTATAGCAAGTCAATGTTTTCTCATGCTTAGAGCCGTCTGACAAGATGTAATTTTCTATATGAAATTCTATATAAGATTTTATATAAAATTCTGTTATAAAATTTTATTGGAGAATTTGCACAATTTATTTTCCCTGTATGACGCGGTATAAAAAAAAATTGTAAAAATGTATGAAATTTCATTATTGCGCATGCGCACATTCTCTTTTCGATCTGTCAAGATCAGTTGGTGCTATTAGGTTATATATTCTGTTTAAAGGTGTAGAATTAAGGGGATTCTTAGAAAATTATGCTATTAGATAGATAGAATTGGTACTAGATGTAACGTGGTAATTAAGAAAGTGAAATTTCTGAATTAATAATTTTTTATTAAGCATTTTTTGAGCCCAAGTAAACCATTTTCCGTTAAATACAAGTCAAAATATTAAGGAAAATGTGTTTGGGCCTGTAACAGATACAATTTTCAACCTTTCGGAAAAAATTTTGAGTCGTTTGAAAAAAGATAATTTTAAGTCGCGCGCCTGAAATTCAAACGTTACAAAGCTGGACCTTCTGCACCGAAACTACCATACTTTCAGCAAGCGTTTTTATAAAATATAGAACCGTTACTATATGCAGCAAGAATTAACCTCAAAACTATTTGAATTTATTTTACACATACCGTTTTCAAGCAACTCATTTAAAATTTTTATAATTTCAATAGAGGCGCTCAGATTACATTAACGCTTTTTTTTCCTAACTGAATTGCTAAAAATATAAAAGTAAATACCTTTCTTTGCTTTAATTTTTCACTTCGATGCACTATTTATAGGTTATGTTCTTAATTGTTTATATAACGAAAGTAGAATCTAACAAACCGTGCTTGGCGACTGAGTTTACAAATTCATTGAATAACTGAACATTTCTGGGTTTTATAACTTGCATTGTAGGAACATGACAAGGGTCTAATTGTCCCAGTTGAAGTTATTGATGTTGATATGAGCCCTAAACTTATTCGTCAAATCTACATTTTATTGATATTTCACAATTAAGGGAAAGATGGACCATGATATGTCTTTTCCATATTAATTCCCTTTAACATATGTTGTACATAGTAACTGCAAAAGTAATAAAATTTGCCTACATTTGATATAAAATTTACACCACTTCATGCAAACGGATTAAAGCAATAAATTCTACCTGATTTTGTTCCTCTTTATCCTTTATACCATAGCATTAAAAGTAAAATTAAGCAAATTATAATCAATTAATAATAAATTATATAAAGAAACTTACATCATCAGAAAACAAATCCATTGCAATGGCATCACGATCTTGGCTTTGATCACCCGTATCTTCATTATCACTTTCCTCATCCTGTATTCTCCGTAAACGTTTAAATTTCTAAAAAATCGCTTTTTATTTATTGAATCAAAATAAGTAATTACTTCATACCCGTCTTTCAACTTTCACACCTAAATTCTCTTCGATAAGATCATAATCTTCATCTTCCAACCGATCGTCATACTCTTCATCATCCGATTTTTTTCTTTTCTCACCTCCCGAACCATCTGAATCCCCATCACTCTCCTCTATTTCACCATCGTCAATTAAATCTTTAAGTTCTTCCCGTAATACTTCTTCATCATCTAAAATGACAGAGGTAAATACATACAACTTTGGATTAAAAAGTGAAAAATGTAAACTAACCTTCTTCTTCTTCCGAACTGTCTTCGACAGCTTTTACTTTCTTCAATTTCTTCCTTTCATGCGGGGATAATTCATCCTCCTCCTAAAAAAGAAAAAAATTCGTTAGTGTATCGTTATTTAGGGAGAATGTGATGTGATGTTGTGATGAAAATGGAGGATCGTTTGTACACTTCTCCCGAGATCACATATGATTTAAGGACTTACCTCACTTTCTTCGGCTTCCGATTCGATAAAATCTGCCATTTTATTGCTTTGTTTTGTTAGCACAATACTCCTGAGTCGTTTTAGGGTAAAAATTTAGTTATTGTCGCGGCGCCATTGCCCATGCGCAAGAAACTGATGACATTCCCCCTTATTACATGCGTTTCTCAAACGCCGGCGACAAGAATAAAAATGGCGCGACCTTCAAATTATATTTTGGGGACTCTCGTGAAATTTTTAATAAATTCTCTTGACTTTTAATAATCGATATTTATATCTAATGAGTTTGATGATAATCGATAAATTTCATTAATAATTTATGAAATTAAAAGAGAATCTATAATGTGTGTGATCAATTTTACGATTTTAGAAAAAAGTCAGGCTAAATATTTTAATTTATTGATGATGATTATTGATGTTTGAATCTAGAAATTAGAATATTTTAAATTAAATACTGTACATGTACATTATCAAATTTGTCATTAAATTTAACTGTTTGTGATGTCATGTCAGCTGGTGATTATTTTTTGCTAGAAAGTTTATTCAAATTTTCTAATAGTGAATTGAATTGGATAAATTTTGGGTTCTATTGGCAAAACTATGTTCAATTATGACTGGATAAGACTCTTGTGCAGGTTACCCAGGTTTACTTTAAAATAAAATCTTGTTGATTGCCTTCTCAGCTAACTTTCTTTGCTTGGGGTAAATATTTTTAATTTGTTGACTTAAGCCTTAGCTATGTTTAAGATAGGTACAATTTTTGTAGATTCAGAAGGCTAAGAAGATAATCATATGTTAATTCAAATGAATCATTCTATTTTCCGATGGTACTAACGGTTTTTGCTTTTTAAGTGACGCAAACTTTTGTGTATTTGAAGAAATAGATTTTTGTAGTACTATAGCGGTGGTCCTTACCTTCTGGTATCTGTAATAAAACATATATAATTCGCATAAAATAGCAATTTATACTAAATGTCTTTTTTTTCAGATGCCCTCCACGGGCAAAAAAATGGAAAACACTCGCCTACGACTTCGAGATCAAGTTTGACTTTGGCATTGCGGGGATTATTGCTGGGAAACATATTAATATATGGATTTTTGTAATAACAGTGAAACAAGCGCAGTTGTTTTATTCAGTAAATTTCGTCAGAACTGCCAAAAAAATACTAAAATTTCTTTTCCAGAAAAGATTATAAACCAAAAAGTTAAAAGACTATATTAGCTTGGCTCAAAATAGAGAAAAGCTATTAGGTTTGTTTTTGTATACTATAAAAACAAAAACAATTCAAAAATGTACACAAAGAATCTCTTAGAAAAATGGACCATCATATCGGAAATCTATTAAAGACGCTAATCGGCATGCAAATGATAATTTTACTGGGAATATTAGAGAAGCTTCTTAGAAAATAAAGGAGAGGCACAACAAAAAGCTATATTTTAACAAAAAGAATTGTCAAAACACTTCTGTGTTATATCTAGAATTGATAAAAAACGATACAATCCTTGTCTCTTGATGCAACTCATCGCTAGCCCTGTTGTAACGGACAGTTTCTCTTTAAACGTTTAATATGACACACGAACAGTGCAGCAATAAAGTTAAGGATTTCAACGTCCACGCCCATTACAACACTCTTTTGCGTTCTGGGAGCATACCATATAATGTATGACGAATACCTACAACGGTATCATAAGTTAAACTCTTACTATTATCATTTTGCACATTTGTTTGAAACCTTTCAAACATGACGGAAACACAAAATGAGGTTATCAATTAGTTACTTTCCACACTTTTAAAGGGTCAAACCAAATTTTGTTGCAGTTTTTTAGATTTTTGGAACTGATAGAACCAACCGTAATAAGAACCAACTCCTTATAAACAACAGCTCCAAATTTTAATTTGGAAAAAGGTTACAATAGATTGGTATAGGTTGTAAAGATTGACGTATATAAACCATGGTGTAAAATAAATAAGATGGCTGCACGAGAATAAAAGTAGTGACATTTTTGTGGAACTTCTTTTAAACAAGGATGTAGAATGTAGGCCTATATTAACACAATTTTACTAAATATATTTGATAATGTGCCTTAAATAACTTTTGAAAAATAAGAAGATTAAATTAGAAATAATTTTATTAGCATTAGATTAATTATATAAAAACGTTCGAAACAAAATGAATTATCTTAAAGCATTTTCATAAGTTGTTTAAATACAAAAACATTTTAGAAGCATTTTTAATTGATGTTGTTTTTATCCCCAAAACCCATGGTGGTGATGATGATGGAATCCGTGATGTCCATAGCCACCATAATGTCCATATCCATGTCCATGCCCATATCCACGACCTCCATAATAACCACCAAAACCACGGTGGCGATATCCACCTCCATACCAAGGAATAGAATTAACGTAGACCATATAAAAGGTCATTAAAAATATCTAAAAATCAATAGTTATTTTAATTATTAGGCTTGAAATTAGTCTTTTTTGGGCCACCAGTCGTATAATTTAAAATTCAAACGGAATTTAAGGTATTTTAAGTCAAACTTTGGAACTAGGTCATTGACTTCAGAAAACAAATATGTACGTGTACATATATAGAATTTTACAAATGGTCCAAGAACTAAATCTTCTTTTAATGTAGTTACATTTCCAATTAATAATGAGCAAAATAGATAGTAAATTGTATGAAAAATAATGCCGTTTATGTTTGTTTAAAAATTTTGACAGTTTTAACGTCCATGATATTTAGTAATTAGTAATGCCAACATGTTTGGTAACTTTTACGTAGTGTATTCACTATTGGACAATTTCTAATGCTGCAAAAATCGGCACTAAAATACGATTTAATGGAATTTTTTGTTTAATTTTGAAAATGCAGCTCTTAAAATAGATCAATTTCAGTGTTGCCAACTATTTAAAATAAATTTTGTTATAATTAAGAAAAAAATCACCATTTTCTCTACCAACATTTAGAAAAGTTACTCTTATTTTTGTTTTGAATTTAAAAAAAAAAACATGTATTAAGTTTATAAAAGCCAGAAAAGGAAAAAATCAAACCGTTCCAAAATAAAAGAGTAGAAAAGTAAAAAAAAAACATAAATTCAAAATACATTTAAAATTAAAAAATAGTAAAGTAGAAAATTGAAAATATATGTTTTCTGTTGTTTAATTTCATATGTTTTTTGATTTTTCGATTTATTGACATTTCACGATTTAAATACATCAATCAATATATTGGATTTCCAAATTTCGAAATTTTCATTTTTAGGACTTTTTGATTTTTAAACTTTTTAATTAGATTGGATAAAAATAGAGCTTTATTTAGCGCGGTTTTCTTTCGAACAAGTCGAACTTTATAGTATTTATAATAAAATTGTACTTACTAAAGTTTTGATCATCTTTAAACACTGATTCATTGTTTGTCAATCAAAATCCTCTTATATATACTGGCGGTTCTGCATAAAATTTCATCATAATTAATATGGAAAATCAATTCGTGTTTAAATCGCTGTATTATTATGATCTTTATTATTTTACGTCAGTTTAAATTAATTAAAAGCAAATTTAATAATCCGCAATTAACAATTATTTTCTTATTTGCACAATAAAAATTAATTGGTGTTGAAATAACAAATTGAGAGATATTTTTTTTGTTTCTATTTATTTTATTGGTCATGATTTTATTTAAAATTATTGCTATGATTAAAGACCGGGTTTTCATTCAGTAAAAAAAAAACTAATAAAATGAACCACAAATTATGCAATAAAAGATTCCAAAATGTGTTACTCATTCAGGTATTACTTGTTTTTTTGACCATTTTTTGGGAAAGGATTTGTTTGATCAATTAAGAACGAGAATGTGTAAAAATTGAAAAATAAAAATTTTGTGTTGTTATTTTAGGTTTTGATATTTCTCATTTTTGTATTCTCATATTTTATATTGAGCTTTAATATTTTAACGTTTCGATATTTCTCAATTTGAGATTTAACGGTTTTTATATTTTGATATTAATAGCTATTTATGTAACTAGGCTCTAAAATGACTTTTTATCGCCAGAGCCTAAGTTTGTTGCCCGATCCGAAGGTGAGGGCAACAATGATACGAGGACAATAAAAAATTTTACACCCGAGTTGCATACAAAATTTTATGCATGATCAAACATTTAGTTAACGGTGGTATGTTTAACGCTTGCTATATTATTTTTCGGGTTATAACAGTAATTGACAGCACGCACAGCCAACTTCACTCTCATATTTATTAGTGCTTACTACATACTTTATTCTCGTGCCATTTTATTCCCTGTTGGTAAAGATTAAAGCGCCACATTATACATCGGTCTTGTGATTGTGTGGCTGGGCAACGACAAGATTGTCAATCACGTCGCTATAAACTTGGAGGATAGTACGGCGTGAAAGAACTTAAATTGATGGGCGGCTAATGAAGAAAAGGAAGTGCTCAGGATCAGAAAGTCCAATCTAGTCGGGTTTTGAGATAGGATTGTAGGTTAGAACTTTTCTATCTGCTTAGTATCGGAGAGCAAAAAAAATAGTAAGAAAAAATCTGAAGAGGCAAAAAATCGCCCTAGAAATACTACTTCTTAGAAGAATAGATTGAGAAATTTCTTAAAATTTCCATTATCTGATTTTATCTCGGCAGGCGCTTTCATTTGAGTACCCACACGATCTAGCAAAGAAAAATACGAGGGTTGGTTTTGATTCGTCTCATCGGAGGCTTTCATTTGAGTACCTACATGATGGAGCACCTCTAAAACTACGGGAGTAGAGTTCGTTCCGTCTTTGGGGTAGTAAAAAAAATCCGAGGGTTGGATATGATTCGTCACGGCGGGGGATTTCATTTGAGTTCTTACAAGTTGACTTTGTAGAGCATCCACACGTTGGTGCAATAGATGAGCGAGATTGGGACAGTGGCCGTAAACTCTATAGGCAAAATATTAACCATCGTTTTTACCGTTTTCCGCGAAGGTTTCTGGCATAGTACATCCATCGTACGAAAGATGGCGCGCGAATTTTTTTTTGCGATTTTCGCGCGTAGACATTCAATTATGAAAAATCCTTACCTTCCTGCAAATCGTTGCTTGCAGACCCTTGTAACTAGTTTAAAGTAGCTGACTAACTCCGGATTGGTAAATCTACGCACAAATTTTTGCGTCAACTACCAAATCATTTGAAGGCGAAAGCAGCCGCAGGGACATAATAATATTAAAAGGTGGATCAGCATACATGGCTTACATGATCTAGTGAAGTTGCTGGAAGTATGGATTCGCACACTTTTTTTTCCACTAGCTCTTGGTCTACAACTTTAACTTCTGGATATCTATCTATTGCATGCATCACGCTTAAGAATTTTTTCTTACTTTATATATCTTGAAATTTTGTAATTATTTGAAAGAATAGATCAAAACTTGTCTCAAGATTGGAACATTGGTTCCTTGAAGAAACTCTAATTAAATTTTTCGAAACAAATGTAATTTTATAATACCTAGATACGTAATTAGAGAATGTTACGTTCCAATGTGATCTGATAAGCACGAATCCAGTGGAAAAACTTCTATGTTTTCTGCATTTGATAAGGTGTAACAGCTTTGTATAGTATTAAAATTTACTAAATTGTTTATCAGGAAAGCAACGGGAAACTACCTGACAGATAACCATTTCCCGGGACAACCCTTGTCCATCCAACAATGGATAAGGGTCCCCTACGTGCAGGTATGCACATGGGACAAGAAGAAGAA
>JAODAH020023148.1:0-35290 GCA_027574865.2 Coproporus ventriculus
TCTCTATCTATCGCATACATCTACCATTGTGACATCTCACTTCTGCTACTACTTCTGAGATTTAAATACAAATTTTCGGATTAAATTATAAATAAAAAAATCCAATCCCGGCAAGCATCGAACTAACGACTTTCCGCTTCCCAGGTGTCCCGCGCGTAGTTCGTGAGTTCGAGACTTGCCGAAATTGGATTTTTTATCTTGCACCTGTAGAGAGTGTCCGTCTGACTACAAAGAAAAAATAAATAAAATAGAAAATACGATTTTTAATAAATTATTTTTTTATAATAATGATCTAGATGGCTACAAAGTTGTGTTTTCCGTCTTCCACCCAATAGCTCAGTAGTGCAACTTGATATTGCGGTATGGCAACCTACAAAAATAAAATTAATCTCGTAACCATTTCAATATAATTTAAATGTTAGCAGAACAGAGGGGATGAGAAGGAAAATTTTTACCGCCTTACAAAATTGTTCTATTTTCAAGTTCATTTTGGTAATGCTATTAAGCATTCTCAATTGGTTTTTATATTACTTTTTTGGATAATTGTATATCCATTAACTACATTGCAGAAAATTACGTCATTTCGACATCAAACCTACATTAACTAATTTAACGTAAAACAAATTTTAATAAAGTTGCCTATTTGCTCTGATTTTGTCTTGAACGACACATTTTAAAGTTCTAATCGTCTGTACACTAAAACTATTAACGAAACTTTCAAAAGCTTAATAGGGGCTTTGTAGCGACTGCTTATATGAAGGTCTACAAGTTTCTATCATGTACATTTATTACTCGCATACGATATACAAAATGGCTTTTCTAAAAGTTTATGTTTACATATGTAATTACAGACTTGTTAGTAATACATGCATACTTTATAAGAGGCAATCAATTAATGCATGATTAATGGAAAAAATATTTTCTAGAGAAAGAAATGTTTAATTTGGTTTGTCTTGTCATTCTCTTTTGTAGCACTAATAGCTACCTATTTGTTTAAGCAGCTATCAACTTAACGATTTATTTATCTTTGTGGCATTAAGGATATAATCGATTAGTAGGTTCGAATATATCTGCCACTATAAATTACAATTTATTAGTTCGTTAATCGGTTATAAAAAGCTGCTTAGATTCTTTAAAATTATGTAACAATACCAATGAATATAGATATTAATACAGCTTTTATAAAACTACAATCTATTTGATGACATGAGCCGTCAAAATATTAATCGCATCAGAAGGAGATTATAATGAATTAATTATAAAATGAAACAATACAAAATAAAATAATTATTAAATTTGCTTAACAACTGTAATATTATTGGACTTTACAATTGCTTTTTTATTAAAAATAATTATTAGTACTTATTTTGATGAATTTTAAGGAATTTTTTATTTTATTGTTTTTTCACAAACAGAAAAATGAAGAATAATAAAAGTACAAATCAAACAATGCTGCTATATTTGTTTCATTAATCATTAATTTTATATTACGCATATACAGACTCAAAAAATGTATTTATTAACTTAAAAATAAATAATGATGATGGAGTAAAATTAAAAGAGCAATGTTTTCACAGAATGTTTGTGCTCTGTCGTGGATCATTAATTTTATTAATATTAATTTTTCTGTGTTTTTGACAGTTTAATTAAAATAAATCATTTTAGATTCAGAATTGCCGAAACATAATATCCGATTAAAGTAGGAGTATCTATAAGTTTGTTTAGTAAGTCAGTCGAAGTTCATTATGCAACTTCGTTGATTTCTATTATTACTTTCCTTTATTGATTTGGATAAATCTTGCTGAGTTAATGAATTTCAAGCGATTATTTTAATTGTCATATAGGGGCTGTGTGAATGCTTCTAGGGGAAGATAAGGGATGTAATTTCAGTATGGAAACGGAATGTAGTTTTTAGAAGGAAGGACCAAGCGGGTGAAACATATATTACAGAGACAAATGGCTTGAAGTGAAACACTGAAACTGGACTAAAATAGGTGAGAGTCGTGAAATGTGCGAAATTATCCTCGAATATAGCCAATGAAAAGGATCTGTGCGCCAAAAACCTACAACATACGGCACGATCCCAAATAAATATACCTCATGCTTGAATGCACTATTTCTTATCCTTTGTTTAATAGAAATTTCTCATCGCGACGTTATTCTTTCAACTGATAACAGATATCTCTTAATTTATAGAGTGTCTTTTTAAGGGGATATACTCTTATATCCCACATTTCCTTATCATTTAATGTAGCAGCAATAAAAATCCTGTCCACCATTAAAATAATAGCCATCCAAAAGCATTATTATTCTCACACTTTCTTAACTCAGCATATATTATTCCAACTCTTTTGACTTAGACTTAAGAACTCCATTGAAAGGTGTTTCTTTACATTTTGTTGATTATATTCCTCCTACGTTTTAAACCAATCTTATTTTTTTTAGCTCAAATTTGGTAGACGGTTTCTACCACAAAATATATGATTGTAAACCAAATTTGAAGTCATTATCTCAAAAACTGTTGCTTTAGCAAGCATTTTAGTAAAATTGGCCATTTTTTAAATTATTATTAAATGTCGTACTGTAAGATCAAATGGAAATTTCCACGCAGTTGAAGGAAGTGTCATTAATGATCTAAAGCTATCGATACCAATACATTATCAACAATTGTACATTACAAGAAATAATCTGTATTGAATTTTCTTGATCTTCATGTCCAATCGCATAAAATGCAGCCGACGCAAGAATTGAAACCGACAGATCACAAACAACGTCGCGCATTCTCAAATTGAGTCTTGGAAATGCAAATAGCTGACGATCATTGTTCCCACAAAATTATTATAAAGGACGAAGATCAATTTGATCTAATTAGATATGTTAACAATCGAAACTGCCGCATTTGGAGCTCAGAAAATCAAAGAATGATACATGGGCGAACAATGCAATTCGAATTTTTGGGCTAGTGGCATTATGGTGTCCTATTTCTTCGAAAATGAGCAAGAAAAATCGATTTCAATCAGTTAACTGCGTTATCATGTTATATTAGTCGACTTTACATGGCATGAATTGAACATATTGCACATCTGGCGAAACAATTAGGCCATTGCATGAAAATTTTCCAGGTGGAATCACTTCACAAAATAGGGACACCAATTGGTCACCTATAGTATGTAAATTGACGGCGTTGAACTTTTTTCCTTTAGAAATACGTAAAATAAAGAGTCTGTGCTAATGGTCCTAAGACGATTTATGATTTGACAGATAACATTCTTACTGTTATTCGTGATAAGCCAGAAAAGTGCAAAAAGAGTCCTGAAAAACTTCGTCAGAAGGATATTAGAAGTAATATCAAAAGTAATTTAAGTACTAACTAAAGAAAAAATAATATTTTTTTCTATTTGGTTCACATAAATTAAAATTATAATATTTTTAATAAAAAATATTTTTGTAGTAAGAATAACGGAATATAGTCAAGTTAGTTGTTTTCGAATCAACTTGTAGTTACCCTCTAATGTTTTCTTTTCAAATAAAAAGTTTTTTGGTGCGATTCTTAATGAAATTTTCTTAAAAATGTGTGGAAATTCAATCAATTCCTAGTTAAGCCCGTGACTTTGTCAATTTAGTTAAATAGCAAAGTAATTGAGTTTAATTGAAACAGATCACATTACAAACGAACTGTTAATGAATAGAAACTTTATACAACATAAGTTTTTTCCAGTGAAAATGAAACGCAATAAAAGAACAACCATAATAAAGTTAGAAGCCATCAATGTAAATTGATTGAACGATATTGCATCACTTCAGGCAACATTTGATCGACATGGGGGACATTGCTTTTAAAACCGTCCTGAGTGAAGTAAAGCTCAAGGCGTTCCTTCAAGTTCTTTTTAATATTGATTTAGGTTCATCGTTTGGTGATCATATAAATTACTACAGTTAGTGAAGGACTGCTAGTGAGCCAAAGCCTGTTGCATATTCGCTGGAGAATAGTTTTTTTTTTGTCCAACTTTCTGATATATCTCACAACATCTGTGACACTGGGCAATAAGATATCTATTTGAAGTGGTTTATTATATCAAAGTGGCAATTTGCGGATATTTTGAATTGAGTTAATAGTGCATGAAAATATAGAGTAAATTGTTTGTTATTAACGTTATTTATGTTTCAGCCCTTTAAAAGTTAAATATTTTATAAATAACTTAAAAAAAAAGGAAAAGAAATGTTTAAAAAAAAAAGATGAAAACGAATATTATATAATGTGGAAATTTAAAAGGAAATTGAGTTTTCAAATGAGTGTAAATTTTATGCGACCATTAATTCTTTTATTTTTGTGGGTCGGTTCTTTTTTAAACGATCCCAGTCGTTTTATTCCACATGTATGATTATGTAAAATAACGCATTTGGAATAATGATGCGTTTTATAGGTATTTTATTGACGTATTGTTCCCTAGTCAAATATAATGCGAAGAAAAAAGTTATTTTAAAAGAATTTTAACTTGAATATGTAAAATGAAGTTAGTTAGGACTAAATACCATTGTTTGAATGTCTAAGCTTATTACTGATAAAATTCTGCAAATTATTTTTTTATTAATGATGCTCATTTCTCACAATAAATTATATTCCAATAATTTTGTTTGCCTAATTTAGAGTTTGTCCAATGACTTTCTCCAGATATTTTTCTGCAATGGTTTGTTGACGTTTGCCCACTTTGCTCTGCTTTTTAAAACACAGCTCACTACACAAGATCAGATGGTTCCTTTCTTTTCAGTCTTCGGACGAGATGTTGATTGTCCAGCAGCTGAAGGACTTCCACAGCAGCATACTTTTTGGTACCATCTTTGATTGTTGATATCTGTAGGTCTCGGTGAAGGTCCAAGTTGCGAACATACCAAGGAGCATTTACTATATTGCGTAAAACTATGTTTTGAAAGGTTTGAATGGGTTTAATATTACCATATGGGGCACATCCACAAAGCTGGATGCCATAGAGCTAGATGGGTTTCAGTACTTGGTTGTATTCTAGTAGATTATTATGAAATGACAGCTTAGAGTTTCTTCCAAGAAGTCAGTAGTTCCTTTTGTATTTCAGACCAAATTCTGCCCTCTTTTTCTTCACATGCTCTTCCACCTTAGTTTAGCGTCCAGAGTTATTCCAAGGTATTTTGCACTGTTTCCATAAGGAACCATTGATGTTTATTGGCACTTGTTGTGTTGATTTTTTGTTAGAAAAATTAACGTGAATTAAGTTCGTTTGGTTAGATCCTCCATTGTTTAGTCCAGTTTATTATAGCGTCACTTACAAACTGTAATATTTTATTGGACCTGTTAATATCTTTGCCGACTGTAAGGAGAGCAGTATCGTCGGCAAATGTGGCTATTGTTGTATCTTGCTAAATGGATATGTCACTGATATACAGGGTGCTACAAATTTGAGTGTATGCATGGGGATCTCGGAAACCGTAAGAGATACAGCAACGTTTAAATTGAGGTAAAGTTGTATAATTAAATACTCAATAAAATACCATCCAGAAATTCGAAAAATTCCGACTACTCTTGGAGATATCCGGAAAAAACCGAAAATTTGCAAATTTGTTTTTATTTTTCTCTGGCTTTATTTGAAACGATATATTGAAACAGATTGCACTTTCTTTTTGCCGTTTTTCCTCGTCTACCAGATGGCGTCTTCAGATTTACAATCCGACGTTTCGTCCTCAGGTCATCATCATCAACTTAATTCTTTTAAATACGCACCTGGTTTTTTTTATCTCTCTTTTTAAAAGCTTTCGATGCCCTAAAAGCATTGATGTATTACAATTAACTTTTTAACTGATTTAAAAGCCTTTTCTTTGTTATTATTCAAATACGAAAAATAACAATTAAAAGTAATTCATCATTATAGAAAGAGATGGAGCACCAAATCCAGAAGTATTTGCTTAGTACGGCTTTTAAATCAGTTAAAGAGTTGATTGAGATACATCATCGGTATTAGAACATCGAAAGCTTTTAAAAAGAGAGATAAAAAATCCAAGTCGATATTTAAAAAAATTAAGTTGACGATAGTGGCCCGAGGACGAAATGTCGGATTGTAAATTTGAGGACACCATCTGGTAGACGAAGAAAAACGGCAATGAGAAAGTGCAATCTGTTTCAATATATCGTTTCAAATAAAGTCAGGAAAATATAAAAACAAATTTGCAAATTTTTCCCGGATATCTCCGGAAGTAGTGGAAATTTTTCGAATTTCTGGACGGCATTTTGTTGAGTATTCAAATACGCAAGTTTTCCTCAATTTAAATGTTGCTCGATCTCTTACGGTTTTCAAGATCCCCATGCATACACTCGAATTTGTAGCAGATAATGAATGGGACCGAGTACAGTTCTCTGTGGCATTCCGTCCCGCTTTTACTTCTTTCAATTCTGAATATTGGTCTTCTTGCTTAATTCTAAAAAGTCTACCAGAGATGTAGGAATGCTATTATCTCTACGTATTGAGGCAGAATCATTTTCTTCAGTATGTGTATCAGCCCTTCATGCCATATCTTATCGAAAGCTTGGGTAACATTTAGAAAGACTGCAGAACATACTTGTTTTTCCTCAAGAGCTCATTCGATAACGTCTGTGATACGATGCACCTGGTTAATTGTAGTGTGCTTCTGTCTAAATCCAAATTGAAAGTCAAGAATCAGATTACTGTTTTCTATTAGTGGTTTCAATCTCTTCAGTAGAACCTTTTCAAATAATTTTGAAATGATTTGCAGAAGGGAAATAGGTCTGCAGGATTTATCATCATTTGGTGGCTTGTCTGGTTTTGGTAACATAATCACCTGCGCCACTTTCCAGCAAGTAGGTACATGTTTCAGTCTGAGAGCTGCATTGAAAATGTATGAAAGCATACAATACCTTTTCTAGGCAACTGTTTCAGTATTTCGCCAGTAATTAAATCATACCCTGGTGCTTTTTTTGAGTTTAGGTTCCTTTTTATCTCCTCAGCTTTTGTATTATATGAAAATAAAAAATAGAAAATATTTTTTAGATATGTTGTTATTTTATACTTTTTGAATTTATGGATTTTAAAATTTTTTATTTAGGTTTTAATTTTTTTAAATCTTTAGGTTATTAAATTTTTAATTATTAATTTTGATAATTTTTTTAATTTGTTATTAATCAAAAAACAAAACTCTCATTTTCATCACTCTACTAACATATTTATTTACACTAAAAAACGATTTTTTATTTTTATTTTTATAAGTTGTAATACAAAAACAACAAGTTTCATAACTTATCTATTTTTTAAAGCAGCTGGATAACGCAAAATATAACCTGCACTCAAATATTTCAATTTCGTTATTTATTTGACAAAACAGAAAACAATGGCGCAAAATTTATAAAATGTCACACTTTGGCTTTCATTTTCAGGGGTTCCTAAACAGACAAAGAAACTGCTCTTGTATTTTTCGATGTAGGTACTTTCTGAAACTGCACTCAGAATTTAAAAAATATCACAGGTAAAAGATTACACACACGCTCACGCACAAACCCACGCACACAGATATTTAGATTCTATATACGAACTTTTCAAGTTCGTGAAAATCTTTTTATTCTGCTCAATGTATTTATTTAACAAGATATTCCTTTCAAATGGAACATAACTTCAAGATCTGATTCTAAGCGAATTCCTACCTAATTTTATTATCATAAATTATTTTACATTTTACGAACAAATCACGTTTAATAATAAATTTATATGTCAAATCATTTGATTTATAAAGTAAAAATATTCATATCAATTAATGTAGAATATAAAAATGTATGATATTATATAGAGAAGAAGTAAGTTAATGTAACTCAGGAATTTAATACTCACGTTACATATTAAATTGAAAATTAAATGTTTTGGCATGGTATGTTTTTGTAAATAAATTAATATTAACTAAATTTACCTCCAATTATTTTACTCATTGCTATTTATATCTAATAAATAAACCCGATTATATAATACTTTAAAGCGGATGATAATAAGATTAAGTAATTATTAATTACAAAGAAAAGTTTAACCCTTTCGTGACCATATTTAGAAAGGCTAATTGAATACGTTAGTTAAAATAGATTACTTGAAACCTGAGAAAATTGATTTTATACTTTTATGTAATGCATAAAACAACTATTATTTTTAGAGTTGATTGTTTCCCTGTTGAACTAATTATAAAAATTAATTTATTTGCTGTATCGATTAATATTATAAGAGCAAATACCTAAATGTATAATGCAAACAAGGTAAGTGAAGAGAGTAAAGTGTCGAATAAATATATGAATGAAAACTGAAACTGTTTGAAATGTTGTAACTGGGAATTTGATCCGGATCTTAAAATTGCAATTGGGAATCTATTTTGCTGCGATAGAATTTATAGGATGTTTCTTGATTCATGATTTTCCTCGTACATGAGGATTTTAAAGATATAACACTATATTATTGATTTTTATTTCTTTTTAATAGAATTATTTATAAGTAATATTTATAGATTATAAAGCTTCAAATTTTCACATTTTCAATTAAGAATGAAATACAACATCATTTAAATGACTGTCACGGCTGGCTTGACAGTACCCTATTCGAAGATGAACATTTTTATCGAAAAATTGTGTTTTCCGATTAAGCTTATTTTCATCTCGGAGGCTATGTAAATAACCAAAATTGTCGCATTTGGAGATCACAGAATCCACAAATGATTGTTGAGCAGCCTATGCATCCTCAACGGGTAACTGTTTGGTGTGGTTTTTGGTCCGACGGCATCATTGGGCTATTTTTCTTCGAAAATGAGCAAGTAGCCGCTGTTATTGTCAATAGCAAACGTTACCATGCCATGCTAGATGCATTTTTGTTTCCAAAAATTGAAGAGGAGGACATGGATGACATTTGGTTTTCAACAGGATTGGACCACTTGCCACACAGCCAACGTAACCATCGATCTTTTGCACTCTGTTTTTGGTCATCGAATAATCATCCGAAATGCCGATGTCAATTAGCCATCTCGGAGCTGTGTCTTGAAACCGTTGGATTTTTTGTGAGGAGCTCTTAAGGATAAGTGTTACGCTAACCATCCAGAGACGATTGATGTCTTGAAACACAAAATTGAAGTTGCCATTCATGCGATTGAAGCCGAAACAATCGAAAATGTACTGAAAGATTGGATTGATCAGATGTCCAATTTTACTAATAAACTTATAATTTTGAAAAAATATTAAGTAATTAGTTTTTTTATAACCAATTCAAAAGTTAGATGGCCCACCCTTTAAACAAGTGAGAACCTTATGTAGAACAAGAACGTGCTGCAGGACCCAAAAGCACTAGAATGAACAAATGGAGCAAGATACCATGTTTTCCGAATTACTGGTCAAAATTTACATAAAATATCTGCACATCAAAAAAAGGTCGTTTTTTTCCTAAATAAAAAAAAACAAATATTATTAAAAGAAAAAAGACTACTAAATTTTGAAATAAAAAATTAGGAGCTAAAAATTTGGGAAACATGTTTGTTTGAGTAAAATCAGCAAAAAATAAAATCCAATCAAGACCAATTCATGAACATACATGTACAAAGTGTAATTTTTGCCTTCCAATAGCAAAACTTAAAAAGTTGTGTTTAAACGAAGTTGTTAAAATCTCACCCGCCTGGAAATTTAAATAACTTTCAAGATATTTAAATAATAAATACACTATTAATCTTTAAAATTAGTTAACTATTCTTTATATTCACTTTTCAATCGGGTTAGTAACGGCAATGAACACTTATTCTTTCCCACAATTAATGTAATTGTCTTTTTTACAAAGTTTAAATTACTTCGATTACAATAGATGATCTATGCAAGTATTTATTAACTTTAGTTTCTTTAGGAAGTACTACTTTGAAACTTTACAAAATAGGGCATGTGGGAGTTAAATAAGTTTTGATGAAAATCTTTTGCTAAAGGCGGAATAATTTGTTGCATGAATATTCATGATCACTGTGTGTAAACATTTCAAACCAACTTTAAATGTTCGTAACTATAGCATTTCTTATATGTATCGAAAGAGAGTTGTTTTTATATACGATTAATTAACTAGAAACGATAATATTATCAAAAATAACTTTATGTTCACATATTTGACAAAATTGTAAAAAAAATTAGTGATTTTTCTAAAAAGAGCAATAAATAAAATATATAATCATCAATATTTTCGCTTCATTGATAAACTGTAAGATACTCGTTTTATCTATATATAAGTCTTGGATGATACAATATTCAGCCTTTGATCTTTAAAAGGTATTTTATAAATCCAAAATCATGCGAGATGGATAGATTGCAGTGCATTAACTTTGAATATTTCTGCTTTACATGAAAGCTCAATTTATTTTTAATTTTTTTGTAGCATTAAACTTTTCGATTGACAATTTACTTTTTCATATACTGTTACCATTTTTACAAAACCATTGGAATATGTATTAAGTTAATCAAATATTTTGTTGTTTTTCTATATGCAGATTTAGTTGAGTTTAGTACAATATTATTTCTTCTTTCTTTTTTCGTCAGTTGAATTTAGACGAATCAGGAGTTTGTAATTCTGGTAGGGAGACGTGATTTTATAGAACTCCACTTGCAGATGAAAGAGAATATCATTCACAATTCGCTTGTAGTAAAGTATCGCGAAATCTATTTGTATGGAGACGCCAGCTTGAATGAAGGCAATTAATGAACATTGCAAGACTTATGTCCAATATTTTCACTTCAACTTGTTAACATGCCTGCAGGCAGACAAAAACAACTAGCAACTGAAGAAATGTATACGAAGTGGAAAATAAAATTGGAGAAATACGAAGGATGGGTAAAAGTCTTTATTCGAAACGTTAAAGAATGGTTTGGTACGTAGGCTATTTTGAGTCACGGCATTTTTACAACATATCTGTTCAAGATATGTAAGAGCCAAGAGATCATACCCAAACAAAGTATAATCTGGTACAAGGATGGTTGTAAATTAGAAGCAGTTAATGGATCAGGCAACTTCAGCAAAAATATAAAGACAGTCTGTGCTAAGGCACTAGGCAAGCTTGCATCAATTTTCTAAGCCGAAATCTTCGCAATTACACAATGTCTGAGACTCTCAATCACCTGGCCAGACGACAGAACAAGGTTACATTTGCCTGGACTCCAAGTCAGTCTGGTATTGACGGAAATGAGTTAGCAAGGCAAGAAGCCTCTATGCCATTCATAGGACCAGAACCTGCCATAGGTATCACGAAGAAATCGTGTCATCTAGCACTCAGCGATTGGATCGATAATAAACACAAGGAATACTGTCTAAACAGACTAGGCCTGAACAACAGCAAGGCTGCCATAATGGGACTTGACTCCAATCGTGATGCAGAACTACTGACATTAAGTAACGCGCAGCTGAAAATAACCGTAGGACTCCTGACAGGCCAGATGAGTGTTAGGGAGCATTTTTAAAGAAAATTCGTCTGTACAACGGTAACACCAGCTGTCGATTGTGTGGTACAGCACCAGAATCTGCACTGCATATACTATGCAGTTGTGATGTACTGGATGGTAGAAGACAGCTCATATTTAGAACAGATAAACTGGTTCCAAATGATTTTTATACGTAACTTTTGAAGGACCCGCATCTCATGGTGCAGGGGTTATATCAAGGTTAACTGCGCAAGTACAACCACAGGGGGTACACAATAAGACTATATAGGCTGAAGTGTATCCGGATTCGAAAGGAAGACGGCCCCCGAAGGAAAAAAAGAGCCAAGATGGAAATTATTGTTTTTGTGTGAAGAAATGGAGTACACTCCAGATGGCAGTATTTCACCAATCCCTACAGACGATTTTGTAATATTTGATGCCACCCAAGAAAATCCATCAAAAGTGGATAGTGGGGATGGCCCATCTAGTACATATATAATGGAATTGTGTATGTAACAACAAAAAATCAGACCATATTTGACGTACAACAGAAAATGAAAGATCCTCAACTGGCATTGGAATATTCCCTAAAAGATGAAAAAAAAAACATCAAAATACATAATTAGTTGCAAGAAGGGAAAAATCGATGAACAATTTAGAAGACTAAAAGAACATTCTTGCAAACTCGAGAAACAATATAGAACCTTTGAAAATGACTTGTCCGACGGTTCAAGAAACTCGAAGTAAAGAATGCCACAGAGTTCTAGAACTTTGCAAGGTAATTTTATGGAAGATTCTGAAATGACAAAAAGTCTTACAAAACGTGGTGTTATATATTTAAAATAAAATTTGTGTCCGGATTATAAATATGAAACGAAAATATTAAAATTGTTAGTCATGAGAAAATATTTTTAACAGAATATAATTTGTTTTACACCTGTTCCAAGAATTATTTAAAAATGTAAATGTAAATGGCGTGCAAATGGTGTTATAATTGCGAAATTAAGTTCGCATTTTTAGCCTTCTTTACATATAATCAAATTAACGCAAGTTAAAAAATGACCATTAATTTTCTTGGAAACAATTTCTAAAAGATGAATAAATAAGGACAATTTCCGTATTTTAAATTAACTTTTCTACTTACTCCCCAGAATACTGTTTTATTACAGGCAATTTTTAACAAAAGTATAATTTTATTATTTTTTAATAACGTGAGTAAACCACGCCTCGTCCATTTTTTCTTCCTTTTTATATCCATATAAAAAATATTCTACCGATTGTTAAAATATTTATTTAATTCGAAACATTTTTCATGCAATTACAGGGATGTTTTAAGTATACTTCAAACTTTTGTTACTAATGACCAAAGTTTTGTTTTCGAAATATATGTATTTAGATATCCTTTGCAAGTGCAAGTGTTGCATAAACAGTTTGAAAAACTTTCGAGTTCATTGAAGTTTTATAACTGTCTCTACAAGTAAGTTACAGATAAGAAAAAAAAAACTTGTTATTTAATTTTAAATAAATTTACGGAATGTACAAGTAGCAAAGCATAATTAATTTTAAAACTTTTATAATGGTTTTTATTTTTGCACTAGAAGTTTATGACTAGTAAATACAGTAATAAATAATCCAATAATTATTTAATGTCAAATGTTAAAATGTCCAAATAGCAAAATGTCAAAATATTACATGTCAAAAGTAAAAATCTTATATGTCAAATGTCAAAATGTCATATAGCAAAACATCAAATGATAAATGTTAATATGTAAAACTATTAAATGTCAAAAGGGTAAATTGACAAATGTCATAAGTAAACTGTCAAAGCTAAAATTTGTGATTTTTTTTTTGTAAGAAATACAAGTCCACTCACTTTGTTGAGTAGAGTTGATAGTTCAATAATGAACCAGCACAACGGAGGAAGCGGCGTTGATAGAACTATTAAAGCAAACCACACAAATCTAAAAATTCTTCAATGTGCCAAGGACTTTGCTCCTGTTACCTAGGAGAATGGGGCATAAATCGTGGGTGATATGCCTGAATTAAGAAGTTCATAGTAGCGTAATGGAGTGTATCAATTCTCCAAGTAATGCAGGACCAGGTTCGATAGTTGAATGATTTATATATACAAATAAACATAAATAAAATTTTATGTTCGAAGTTTGGTACTGCAATAAACTTCAAACTAATGACATAAACTATACAGATATTTCAACTTCATTGTTTATTTAATGTAGAACAAAGTGTCGCATCGATTTTCAGGTTGTTCCTGAAAAACTTCGGTATAGTGCTAAAAGAAAAATTCTATTATATCTCGATGTTCTTTTCGAATATGCAACCGAAGACCTAAAATTTCTTTAAAATAAAGCAATATCTTCTTGATCATTTCTATATGTTAAATTTATCGCTACATACTCAACATCTTCATTCATAGTCTATAATATGTGCCCACAACAGAGTAAAGTCTAATTTAGTTCAGCTTTTTTAAAATGTGCAAAGAAACAGACAGACAAATGCGAAAAAAAGTTAAGGGTGAACAAAATCTTATTTTTATTATAGATTTAAAAAAATCGAGTAATTGTGCTGAAATAACATATTTGGCAATTTTAATTTTTTCATATTTATTTTGATATTTGCTTTGATTTAATATTTTTTGTGTCTATAAAAAATTTATAATTTTTTGGCAACATGTAATTTTCGACATTTTCTCTATTTAATTTTAGATTTTTTTTTTATTTTTCTATTTTCGGTTTTCTTGCCTCCTTTTTCTTCGACTTTTCATATTTTCAATAAGAAAAAACTTGGATTGACCTCCACTCGATTTTTCGAACACTAAATTAATGAAATGGTAAAATATTTCATGATGATAATGTAAATTAGTTGATCTTCTTTCTTCGTTTCGGTTAAGCCATTGCGAGATAACGATGAATAGACTTGGACAGCCACTTTATCTTTTCTTCCGGAAGTCTTTCTTCTTTCCCATAGTTCCTTCATCCTCTGCGACTGCTGCTTCTTTCTTTCTTCCGACCACCTCATATTTTCACTTTCGAGTTCTGTCCGCGAAACATTGCGCGTTCTTGATGATATTTCTAAATTCTTTACGATCTTCAATTATTTGGTTTGTGATGTTAAGATGATTCATATTTTTCTTTATTTCCGAGAACTAAATTGAACTAGCTTCTAAGTGTTCATCTTATGGAAAATTTTGCTCCATAGACGGTCATTATTCATTCTAAACAGACGGCCATAGAATTTCATACGTCTTTTCTTTATTGTTGTAGAGATCTTCTCAATCTTATTTATTGTAGATTTCTTCATTAGGCCTCGGACGTCTTTCATAGTTTTTATTAATTCAAGAACCTAGAATTTTTCGCATAAGCTTCTTTACCAGTTTTTCTAACTTGTCAGTGTGACTTAATCTATGGTACTTGAGAGTCTCTGCTCCATACAGTGCCTCCGGACGAGTAACTGTTAGGTTCTGACGTATTTTCAGTTTCCACGATATCGATTTTTTGTTGTACATATTTTTTGTTAGTTGGAACGCCAAATTCATTTTTTCGATTCTCGCGTTTAAGGCTTTTTCTTCAAAATTTCAAAAAAAACGGTTTATTTTTGAAAATTTTGTCCGCCAACTTGAATTTTGTAAATCCGACCCTGGATTCGTGATCAGAGACCAAAAAAACCCCAAAGTATCAAATTTGGTCCACCATAATGAATTTATGACCGCCATAATGGAATGACCATATTGGATTTTGTCATTCTATCACACCAGCTTTTAAAGGGTATCCTTCTGGTTCCATTTGAGCCAAAAAACGATACAATAGGTTGCGTTTTTTTTTCGGCATGCCTTTGTGCCGTACATTTGATTTTTTTCCACCTTTCGGTCTCCATATTAAAGCCGCCATTTTGAATTTTGCCGGCAATTTTTTTAAAGCTCCTTTCCAGATAAACATTTTGATATTTCAAACTCCAAGATCCACCAACCCAAACTTTGGGTATACAAATGATCCGGTGTTGTTGTTATAGACAGTTTTCTTTTTCATTTTACTTGTACAATATTCTATAAATATACCAAATAATTATGTAGTTGAAAAATGTTTGTTTTAGTTCATCATATTAACGTATATGAATTTTATTGTTTTTTTTTCATGTATAAAAATTTTTCGAAAGAAATTAAAAGAAAACTAAAATTATTTGCTTCCATTTCATTAAATAAATAGTTTGTTACGGAGCCATTTCTTATGACAAACAAATCCAAATAGTTTTATTTTGTTATATCAATAAATGCATCATATTTGTAATCGTGAAATTTGTTTGTATAATTTACTGGGTGTATTGTTTCGGATTGTTATGTATTTGTAACCATTTTTATGTTAAATTGCATTATTGAACCCACAACACGTAACGTGGGATTATGACCTCGGCAAATAAATATATGTATGTATAATATGAATTAAAATATAGAGATTTTCGTCGGATGAAAAATGAGATGCGCATTAATTTATTTTACAACCATATCAAAACTTTTAACGAATTTATTATTACTACATGAAAAAGTCCTACACACAATAAAAATAAAAATTGAATGACATTGATTGAACTTACAAATTAATGTTTGGAATAATAAATAATAACCATTTTGATTTTTATTTAGTGCTAATAGTATGTATTTAAAATAATAGTTCCTGTTGAGTCAGTAATAAAAATATCGAGAGAGATATTACTTCTCAAATAACCAATAAAATTTTCAATTACCCAAGTATTTTTACTGGGAATAAAATTATTAACTTTATTAGTATTGCCTGCTACTATACTACTTTTCTTTCCATTATCAGTATTTTGGTATAACTGTTTAGGAATTTTAAAATTTTTAATTAATTTTTACTGAACTTCATTAATAAACTATTAAATTTATAATGTTTTCTGAAATCGTTAAATTTTAGAATTAATTTTTTTTTTGTTTCATTTTTTGTCTTGCCAAATTTCTATTTTCATTCCCTAATTACTTGTTTTGTTATTATTATTGCATTACAAAAAAGTATTATTAATTTAATATAAAACATCGCGTTTATTTCGTTTCAAGCGATATATTTTCGAAGAGATATAAATAAATATCATGGAATTCTGCGAGACATGTCGTCTGCTTTAATACTCAAACATTCGAGTCGAAAATCGCCGCGAGCACTGAATCAAGTTCCGCTTACTATTTTGAAATAAAACATAACTTCTACTGAAGTTATCATAATATATAGGAGCGTCCTTATTATAAGTCGTCCATAGCAAATGTCATAAATAACAACATAGAAAAACTTAAAAACTCTAAATCATTATAATATTTTTAAACTTAGATTTAAAAAGTTATCTTAACTTAAATCAATAGCTGTTTAAAATTGTTTGATAAAACTAACTTTTAACCATCTCATAATCAAACTAAAACTGTTTCATTTTTTTTTCTTATTGATAAAATTGTTGAATATTAAACATGAATGTATATTCTCTTCTATAATGAATAATTATAAAGTTTCTAGTTAAATAAAAGGTAAAAGCTTCTGAAATTATAACGAAATTATCTGCTCTTTGAGGAAATATGTTTATCTAAGATTAAAGTTTCTTTTTCTTATTACTCTCTCTTCTTTCAGAGCTTGGCAATCCAAATCGCTATTACATTTTGGAAACTTCAGCTCGAAAAGTTTATGTAGCTGAGCGGCCAAATCATCTTTTTAGACCTTTTGGCCGTGAGTTTTGACGACTTCCTACTGATCTTTTCTGTTATATTATATTGCATTTTTCGTTTTTAAATTATCTTTAATATCTGCTTTATTTTTTGTCTACGATTGATAACTTCGTTATTAGTAATCTTTTGTATCCATGTGGTACGTAATATTTAGGTTAGCAAGTTTTAAAAAAGTATTCAACAGAGATGCAAAACGAGGAAATCCGAAGTAGAAAGAGAGTAACGGATATCATGAGGAGAGCCGCAAATTTTAAAGAACGCGGAATGATAGGTGGACACAGAGGATAGCAGTCTGGAGACCAAGGAGAAGCAAACGAGGAATAGGGACACCACAAAAGCGTTGAAAGGATGATATCACCTGTATTGTCGGAAGAAACTAAATGATGACTGCCAGGGATAAATGACTAAAAAGAAGAAGAAGAAGATATAACAGAGAAAACCTAATTAAAACGCAACCTAATCCACATATCAATATTGAATTGAATGGTACTAATTTGTTGACCGTTTAATAATAAAATAACCAAGTAATGATTGGAACTGTTTCTGATTTTTTTTTTTTTTTTGATAAACTTCAGTTTGGAAAAGCAGCGTCCATTGTTCAAAACTATAAGGCATTAGTTCGACGTTTGAAGTAGAGAATGATGAATTTCTCAAAAACTCTATTCATATCTTCCGTCAACGGGAAGCAAAAAGCCATGTATCTCGGTAAGTAGACAAAATATCCAATCAGGTAGATTTTTTCGAAAATCATTAATTATAAAATTCTTCAATGTTTTCGTCCTCGCCAATAATTAATATACTAATTGAATGTTCAGGACATCAAATAAAAATAATTTTACGTCAACGTTTCGCATTATTCAATTAAAGCATTATCAGGGCTAAAATTTACATTTTTCTGTACCTTATCCCTGATGATGGTATAATTGAATAAAGTGAAACGTTGTCGTAAAATTATTTTTATTTGGTATCCTGAACACCGTAACATTCAATTATTATCTTGATCATTAATTATCTACACTATTATTCTAAAAAATAAAATCAGTATTTTTGCAAAAACGAATTATCTCGAGAACAAATAATTTTTATAGCAAGTTTCTTCTTTTTATTAATAAAATTAAAATCTCGATTACAACAATTTATCTTTAAACTTATTTATTTATAGCATGATTTGATAACCTCTAATCTAGTTGAAACATAAAACATCAGACAATAAAGCGTTTAAATCTTTTAGGTTTATTAAATGAAATGATTTTTAGTATTTTGAAACTTACATTTCCTAACATTTATATATTTAGATCATTTTATATGAATTTTGTTGGTATTTATTTTCATATAAATTATTTTTAATGTTTTTAATTTACATTTTACATGTTCAACATTTTTCAAAGCTTTTACCATTCTTTTGCATTTTAAATTATTACTCTTTAAACGATTTCTCTATAGATGTGCATTTTCCATATGAGCATTAAATCGCGTGGATTTCTATGTGAACTTATTTCTATACATGCATCTGCCTATATGCGTTTTTATACGCAATATTACGTGTTTAAAATTTTCTGCGTGGACTAATTTCCATACGCCTATATTTATTTCTAAATGTATATTTTTCCTTTCGCCCAATTTTTCACGAATGAATATTTCTTTGTGGGGTCTTTCGTACGCGTACATTGTTTGTCAAGAACATTTTTCTTTGTGCATACTTTTATTTAAGGATATAAATAAAACAGCACACTTTTTATAAAACAAATTGAAATTAAATGAGCAAACTTATTTAAAATTATTATCTATACCTTTTTAAATAATTTGAATGTTAAAAAGATTCAAATTTAGAGGTAGTAGGTACGCTTTTCCCTATGTGGGTCCTTCAAATGTACTATTCTCTACGGAAATCTTTTGAGGCAGGTAAAAGACGGAACTTACACACTCAAAAATTCTCAATTTATAAAAGTGCGCACTTAATTATTTATTTATAATGTTACTATGTGAAATTATTTTGTTCTAAATAAATCACGCATGAATTAATTTGATTCATGTAAATGTAAAGTTTATTTTAAATATTTCAATTATTTAGCATTATAATTAATATTTCATTAAATTCATATTGAAAATTAAAATATTTTTCAATCGACATCTTGATTCGTTTTAGCGCAAATTTTGCTGCTGCAATTTCGTTATTATATCAATGAGTTTCCTCCTATTTTTCCGTAGCATATATTGAATTACTTAAAACAAAGTTTCTTACTACAATAAAATTGCATTCATTATAACAAAAATTGCCGCGTAGCTATAAAATTACTCCATCCCTTCTTGTAACTATTATGTTATTATATAAATAAATTTTAAATTTGAGATTACCAATTTTTTTATAATTAAAGAGAGAAAAGATAAGATTTAAAGAGCAATGCAGTTTCTGATAATAATAAAATGGTAGCGTTAAAGAAGAATTGGTAAAACTTATGGCGATGGCAGCGTTTTGTTTTATGTTTGGAATAAAATGAAGGTAGTGTAAGGGGAGCGTTTATTACCGTGCGTTTTTCAACCCTTTAAACTTTGCAAATTCCATTTCCACGCATTAAATTACTGTTTTTTTTCCTCCAAAATCCTCCAAGACGTTCTCAAAGGAAACTATTAATTATATAACAAGGCCATGTAAAATATATCCTGTCATAGTTTAAAATATATAACAGTTAGAACGGTTAAACAAAAACAAGTTTGTAAAGTCAGTTCTAATTAAATTGAGATAAATGTCAATTCAACCACAACACTAATGAAGTGAAATACAAATATTTGAGGTAATACCCTTTGCTGTTTAAAGCACAGCTGCTCCTGCTGCAGCAGGCATAAAACTCAATTTTACGACTGAGAGATCAAACTAAATCAAAAGTTTAAAAATTTGAAGGGGTGTATTTAATATCATATTTTATTGTTTCAGGATATTATCCCTTCTTAATTAAAAATAATTTTTGAAATAAATAAATGTGTGAATCATTGGGAAAGTTTTGTTTCAATGACATGCCATAACGATAACAATAAAACTAGCGAGCGCGTTACTGATATGGCACAGGTAATTTTGACCGCATCGTTTTCATAAACCGTACTAACCGTTGTTAAATAAATTGCTCTCCTTTGATTAACTTCAATTTCTTTTATTATTTTTTTTTATTTTTAATGGTTAGGGTAAGAATAAAACATTAATCAAAAATATATGACTGATGTGACTCAACGTTCGTTCAAGTGAGCACGTTTGCTTCCCGAAACTACTTCGGAACCATGTCAACACATAAATCCTAATTACGAAAAGACTATATGAGTTCACGTGCTAACACACCAAACAAAGGACTTAGTCCGTTTCTCTTTACTTTCTTATTTTAGTCTTGCGAGCGGTATATAAACACCAAATTTTCCTTACCAAAGATGCGTTTGTCGTAACAATCCACTGAGACTGTAATAATAGTCAAAAGTAATGAAATTTGGTGCCACATTTTTATTTTTTTTTTTTTTTTTCTTTTTGGGCACTATGAAATTTTAACACGTTACATGTCTTCACAAAACTTTTTTTCACAAATAATTCACATAATTGATGTCACGGAACTAACACATAATTTTAATGAATAGAATAATTGGCTTAATTAATACTCGGAATTAAATTCCGCGAATATTATTTCATCGTTCGGAGTTCGTCTATGTTTTAAGCTGGTACACCACTGACGTTTAACAACAATGCTTTGGAGAGGCAGCCGTACGGACATCGCGTGGAGAGAGTGGAAAACTAAATCACATAGCCGGAGGCTCTTGCCGCCCCCGATCATGTTCTCCCTCCTCGCGGCAGACACGCTTGCGCCCTAAAACGTAATCACTCGCGCACCCTCGCCGATAGTAACTCGCGGCCTACACCCCCTCACCCCCAAAGAATAGAATTGGGTGACGGTCTCGAGATTCTGATTCAGGACGTGGACCACCTGAAGCCCTCAGTAACTAATCCTTCTATACGCCTCTAGCGGCACTTGTAAACTTGGACAAGTCTTTCAATTATGCTATCTTGGATCAACCCATTGTAATTAAAGATGATTTCCTAGGAAGTGGATCTTTGCATTCGAACAGCATTGATCATACCCATTAAATTTCTTTCTGTGCTATGCCACAACCCTACACAAACCCGATTGCATCAGAATGATTTATATTAACGATGTGTCCAATTTAATAGCTCCCAGTATACTCATCTGTGTTTCTCAAATGCTTTGGCTAGGGTAGACCGAGTTGCGGAGTCGCGGTGCAGGGGGATGACAACATTTTTATTCCGACCCTCTTGGGTAAAATTGAATCAATTGGGGTATTTTAATATTATGGTTTAGTTAGGTCGGCACATCGTTCCACTACAATAAATTCTTGAGCTGTCGGTAAGGCTGCGGGAAACGCCACAAGAACTAATGACCTTTCCATATTTTAGATATTAACCACCATCTCAAGGACAAATCGATTGTATTAAGCATCAAATAAAAATAAATTTCCTAGGGGAGGAAATCATTTAAAAAACTGATTTTCGTTTTACATTAACTAAATGGGAAGAAAACGAACACCAAGAGATAATAGAAATAAAGAATTTAATGCACCGTTCTGTAATCTCTTTTTTTCGATCATTTCCTTATTGACATATTTCACGACATACATTTCAAAGATGCTCGCATTTTAGAGATTTTTCGTTTTTCTTAGATATTTTTATTTCATTTTAGTTCTCTATTTTGAATTTCATTTTTATCCTTATTACTCTCTTTCCTTTCACTATTTTTCACCTTTCCCCTTTTTTTACTTTATTAATTGAAAAGTTTCATTTTCCTTGTTGCCTTAAATTGTTATACGAAGATACAATAAATAATTAATAAATTTATAATTAAAATTGAATAAAATATTATTTCTCTTGAGTTAGTTTGTTTCTTAATTCTGAAATTTATTTATAAACTATATAAAAAAAAAGCAGCAAAAGCACAACTGCAAATGATTCATTATTGTGGAGTAGGAATAGCTGTCAGGACTAATGACCTTTCCATATTTTAAGCATTATCCAATCAAGGACAAATCGATTCGATCCACCACCAAATAAAAATAAATTTCTCATGGGAGAAAATGATTAAAAAAACTTATTTTCATTTTACATTAAGTAAATGGAAAAAAATTCCAACATGTTGAAAAATCACTTAGGATACGTTGAGATATTAGAATTCTAATTGTTGGTTACGTCGGGTTCCTAAAGGTTTCATTTATCAAGTAATACTCCTCTATTTTGAGGAGACGCCTCCTATGTCCTCGCACCAAAAGCTTCATACTTTAACCTTCCTCTGCTGAGAACAAAATACCCACAGAGTGCCGAGTGCGGAGTCCAGTGTAAGCTCCGGTTTTCAGTCACGCTGCAGGCAGCACTTGCTTCGAGACGGCCGTATTTCTTTCCACCGGAGCGCTCCTTACCGACACCCTAATAGGCTACGGATTTTTAACAAGGACCATCATTCAAACGATAAGCTTGTTCTCTCATACCTGGCGAGAATAAATCATGATTTCTGCCCTTTCCTTTTTCACATATATAATTCTGTCACAAAGCATCAACTTTAACCACAACATTTACACAACACTCCAACTTTATATTAATCCCAATAATAAAACAATGAACCCGGCTGTTGTTGCAAATGCACCGGCGATAAATGCTTGTACTTTTAACTGGATTTGCAGAATAGATTACGTATCGTTTCAGTTTGAAAGTGCTTCAACTATTGCAACTCTAAATCTAAAACGAACATGGCACAAGTACACTTGTAAGATGCATTTAAGCGTTTCTCCATTGAAATTGCTATTCCCGAGCTATCATTTAGTTCAGTTTCAATATTCAGGTTAAAAGAATAGATCTTAGTCGTCCTACTACAATTTTCCTCATTCGTTGTATTTAGTAGAACTCAGAGTAAATAACTTAACATTTTCTCTACTAATTATTTTAATTTTTTTCTATTTTTACTATTACCAAGATATTAAAATAATTATAGAAATAATTTTGCATTTATTAAACAAGCATATTTTTCTTCATAAGAAGATGAAATTTATAAATTAAAAAAAGATTAATATACTTTTTTCCTACTGCATGTATAATATTTTTTATAGCTAGTGCATAAATATATAAATGTAACCATTGCCAATACAAATTAATAAAAGAGATATTCTAATCAGATGACAAATAACACATGACACACAAGTCACTCAACAAGAGGACATTTTGAACGGTGACAAGTTGTGATTAGTTAATTTCAATTAATTGTTTGCACGAAAATGGACAATCACAAGCAAAAGTCAAACATGACGGCTTGTAACGAGCATAGCAAGCACTAGCTTAAGCGCATGCTCGAGCAACAAAAGTAAACGAACCAGTACAATTAAAACCCAAACAAGCCGCGAAACGAGCAAAGAGAGCATTAATGCAAACCCCATCACGAGTATTTTAAACACACTATTATATAATGAATCCACGACTGGGTCTCAATAACAAATGTGAATATTTACTGTATGTTACTGTTTAGAAACAATTATTTCTTTTTAATCATTAATAATTTTGTGTAACCGGATGTATTCTTAATGCTAATTACAAGTTAATTCATATTCAGTAATATATACATTGTTAATTCCCTACATCATCTTATAATAACATTTATATTAGAACAATGTTACACTATAACAGTTGTTCGGCATAAATCTTTAAACAAGCAATTGCTTCATGTGTTTCCAGAATTTTGTTTAAATTTTCATAATCATGACAAACGCATATAACATACTAAGCGATTCATTTTCAGGAAATTAGCTGCTTCATTGCACCCACAGACCACAAGTTATGAAGAAACTGACTATGATAAAAGAACTTCTGTTATAAAAGTTGTGCTATTACTCTGTTACATTTTTAATTTTACTTTTAAATTAATTTATAGAATCTTATGTGTCAAAAGTTAAAATATTTATAATTTAAAATGTATATAAAGTATTAAGTCGTTTATTTTCCCAAATCAAACTAAGCTTTAATTCAGAAAAGACCCTTTCTTTAGCGGAATTAATGAATTATTATTTTATTCCCCAGAGAAAGTGGAGATTTAATTCCCGTGAGAATAAAAGGCAACTTTAAGTATTACTAATGAGAGAAATAAAATCAGAATAAAATAATAAGTGAAAAATTAAAATTTTGCAAATGCTTTAGACGCAATTATGCACATGTAATTATTCCTGAAAAATAATTTTGCATTTTTAATGTATTATGAATATTAAAAAAAATGAATTCAGTCCAATTTTCTGTCCACTCACTTTTTTATTTTTATTTTATTTTATTTTATTTAATGCTAGAATATCCTACATTTACTTGATAATGCTGTCAATAAAAACAAATTCGAATTTCTCATTTTTAAAATTATTTGTCACTAAATATAAAACATTAATTTAGGACAGTATAAACTCGTTATGACATGTAGTTAAATTCATGCGTTTTACACTTTTAAAATGCATAGCAATAAAGTGACTAGGGAGCACATTAAATAAAACTTAAATATTTTACTTACCTTTGATATTGAAGAAACGGGAAAAGGAAGTAAATAAATAAAACAGTTAATAAATTTTATATTAATATTAAAGTACAATTAAAAACTAAATATATATAACACATTAATTCCGTATTAAAATAATATTGATTTATGGAAAGGTTTTCAGAGGGTCAGTCACTGTAATCAAAGAGTTCTTCTTCGGTTGGTTGCATCGCTGACAACATCTCGTCTTCATCGAATCCCTGCAAATATAATATATCTGTATAAATCCATTCAAGCGTTAAACCCGCTTAGTTAATGGCCGAATGTACTTCAATGAAATATTTAATGCAAATAATAAACATTTCGAATGTATTGTGTATAGACAAAAATACTTATAACTTTCTCTCACTTTCTTTTTTGTAGTTAATGAGTATTGTTAGTTGGTTTGAAAAGAATAAATATAAATTTCATTTTAGAACAGGGAAAGTAAAAGCTCTAGATAATAAAAGGTGCAACATAAAATGTAAAATGGATACATAACAGAAATAGAGTCGACAACAGTAAGTCGTATAAATTTTGAGCGGATATAAATTCTGCGTTGAATCGAGACTAGGCGTGGAACTTGAGAAGTAGAAACGGCCAAGTAACTGGAAATCTACCCATTTGTTGGACTGAAGGATTACAAAACGTAGCGCGTGTGTCTGAAAGCTGAAAAAAAAACACACATACACACCCACACAACTACTTACGTAATCAATTGCCAACGGCGTGGGATAAGCACAAGGGTAACATTCCATAAATGATATACCGGTATTGTGGGCAGTGCATTCGCATGTCTTGCAACTGTTTGCCTTTGCGGATCTTGCAACTCGTTTTGCGAAAATTCCCGTAATATTCCTGGAGGATTTTAGTTTTTCCGTTTCCAACTTCTTACCGCTGAATACGGATCCTGAAATCGCATAGCGTCATTGGATTCCGCTCAAATGCAATATATCAATCGATCAGGCTTTAAGATGTATTGACGTTGGTCAGGAAAGGACATAGATTCTTACTTTCCATTCGTGTAAGAAAATAATTGATTATCGAATGTATTAAATTTGCATACATCCTATCAGACCAATCAATACAAAGTAAAGTCGATGCATTGCAACTTCTTCCTTCAAAGATTGATGCATAATAAAATCACATACACCTTACCATTACTCTCAAGTGCCAAAGGCGTGCAATGTCCCAACGTAGCCTTAGGTAGTTGAATAAGTTTCCTTAAAGCAGCGTCACCTTTAGAGTCCTTTTTTGTATACGCTAGGTGCTTATCCACTCCTGTAAAAAATTTTATAAATCAATACAAAAACCCGAAAATAAGCGAACAACTTCGATTTTTATTTTCATAATATATCAATCAACATCATATTGTTTCTGAATTAATATTTTATATCAAGTAAGAATAAACAAAGTTCGAATTAAATTTTTTGTTGGCATTTTGAAAATTCATTTATTTATATTAAACGTATTATATTCACAATTAAAATAGAAGAGATACAATTTATATATAAACTACGTATGTGTGTAAAGCTTAAATTTTATTTATTAACAAATTTTATAACAATTTTCATATTCGAAAAACGATTTACTATCTTCTAACCACAATAATTATATTTAAAAAAAAAATATTTAATACGTTATTAATAGATGTGTGTATTAAGTAATTTTACCATTTATTAAGAGCGCAGGGAATATTGTAATGTTAGTAAATATATTTTGAAATTCTGAATCTCGATTTTTTTCCGGTAACATATCTAAATACGTTTCCTATTGGATTTTTAAAAGGTTCCTTTTCAGATAAACCGATGCGAATTCAAAACATTAAAATTGAATTTACATTTTTTCCTATTTTTAAATTTCATTAAATTAAAGCGAAGGGTTTATTGTTTTATACATTTATATTATATTTTTAGAAAGTAGGGTAATTTAATTCACTGCCTTGTGAATAATGTGGTGTAGTTTCATAAAATTAGAGTTATTCCTTATGTCTGTACAAGTGCTAAATGAAGCAAGGGAGAGTTAAAGTACATTGAGCCGTCCTCTGCGGGGCGCGCTTGTGACCGCAGGGGGTGGCAGACCGCTTCGCCGCCAAGCAAGCCACGTGGATTTTGCCCGGTTTACCAATACTTGAAATAGGAGCACTGCCGTTCGCTTTGCTTTTATGTTTCGTGTTTTATGCAACGGTCATTAAATCCCACTGTTAATATCCTTTGCGTTTGTTATCACATATTTCCTGTTACATTTTACTCCTAAGAAAATTCAACTTGGTTCAAGTGCTTACTACACCTTTTTAACCAACTTTCTTAAAGCAAGGATGCACAAAGGGATCACACTTAAAAAAAACTTATACTTAGATTAATTTGTAACTAATAAAGAAGGTAAGGAAAAATAAAATAGGAAAGTACCTTGAAAATGAGTTATGCAAAATTAATTAGTGATACGATTTAAATTACGTTTGGTTTGTTATAAGTTAACAGACCGATTATTTGTCAGAGTACGTTTTGTGTGCACATATGAATCAGTATGGATGAATAAATTCGTTTAATCGTTGAATAACATCAGCATGCTGCATGTGTATTGAAATAGCCGAATTGTGGAATAGTCACTAACTGTACTGCTATAAAACAATGTTTAATTTCAACGTTTGAAATGAGTATTATAATAGTGACAACAATAGAAAATGCACTTTCCAATATTGCTTTGTATGACCATTATCTAAGTTATAAATTAATTTCTGCGATAATAAACTTTTTATTACGTATATGTTAATAAAAAGAAATATATTCCTTTATTAATTGTGTATGCGTAAACTCACCTTACATAATTAGGTTATCTTGAATGGTAAAAATCTATAACATATAAGTACATACAACAATTTCAGCGGTTTTATTATTTTCGATTAACCGAAGCTCAGAAAATTTTCTAGTAAGGATCATCTATAATTCTTCTATTGCAAAAATTTTTAATAATTTACCGTTTAAAGTTTATTACCTTACTGATAGGATTCCTGCCTATTCTTCTTTCTTAATTATTATTCTTTGTAAAAACCTTTTCTTCTTTTTTAATATACTATTTCAATTTTACTTTTCTCTAAATCTGTTTCTATTTGTCTGTAGTTGTGTGCTGGGGTACTCTAAACCGCTTTTAATACTGTATTTCTTATGGGGTTAATTAAAACTTTATCAACATGCTGCATATAAAAATTTAACCAAGAATGATAAAAGCAATCGATGTGTGAAATTAGTATATTATTATATTATTATATTATTAAGCCCTTGAGGGGTGGAATAATAAACTAACATTTTCTTTTTAACAAATATCTAATCTTAAAAAGTTCAATAGAATGAACATGCTTTATAAATTCCATCAATTCGTTGCAAGTTAACAATATAAAAAACATAATAACGTAACAATGTCACGAATGAAAAATCCGAAGTTTCAATTAAATAATGAATGTTGGTTTCCCCTTAAAAATCCACATCCCGCAGATGTGCTGTTATGAATTAGAGACCACAATCTAATTGTGAAAAATTAATTTCATCTCTGTAGTTGTGAACCCATTTTGGTGCAACTTTTAAATTCAGAGTGGAATTATGCAGGGCGACTCAGTCGGTAAATCTCGGAAATGAGGGTTGAAGAATTGCAGACCAACCGGCCGTATATTATTCCAGCTAACATTATCCTGATTGCGGTATGAAACCTGACTCATGCATAATTAGCTAAAAATCGTTAATTAAGAAGTTGCCTGCGCACCGACGTAATACAATCTATATGCTATATGTATTGCACAACTCTGCAATTAGATCACGTCTCAGCTGGATCTATAACCCAACCACCTACCAATCTTATTGCTTATTAATTCAACATTGCATTATAATTCCAACAGAACTTCTGTAATTAATTAGTATTGAAATTTAGCGTTGAAATTGTGGCATACCCCAACTACCAGTTTCTGAATCGATTTACGTTTCAACAATTCACACAGCTAGTTTTGTACTTTTACTTCAAACATAAATTATTATGTGTACATATCGGGTTATTTGCGATAACTTTAGCTACAAGCCTCTCCCACAAATTTTAATTAAAAAGATATTGCTCTTCGAAACATCATTAATATCTTATGAAAATATTATGGAACTACCCCTGACCACACCTAATATAATGTTAATATATTAATGAAACTTCTACTTGCCTACAGCTATTTACCAAATGTATAATTTAATTAGAATTATATTGCATTTTGTCTGTTATAAACACATGAATAATTAAATTTAAGTGCAGTACATTTTGTTTTCCACTAATTTTTAATAAAATTGTACCGCCTTGCATCTAGCAAATCTTAACAACTTTAGGCAGAACGTTTCGCTTTATCCTGTTAAAAATCTTCAGGAATGCAATAATTTTCTTAACAAAACTCTTTTAATATTAATAATTGCAGTTTTTGTGAAATCGTCAATAAAATGAGAGAACTTGGATGTAAAATAACTTGAAATCTGCACTAAAATGCGATTTTTTAAATGATTTTAGTGCACAATAATATTCAAGTAAAAAAAGAAGAAAGATAATAATTTAATGAGGTGTGACGACCTGAGGGTTTTTTTATTAGCTATAAATTGTGAGAACAAGACACGAAGCGCAGGTTTATTGAAAAATTTTTATCCTATGAAATATGTCACCACTTCTAAATTTAAAGAGGCCACATATTTCACATTAATGGGTTCGAAAACAACTGTACTGTCTTCGTTTATTATATTGTATCGCAGTGCAATTACTCTAAAATCTTCATCTCTTGTACACCCAACGCGAACATGGAAGACTATGTTTGCCAGTGATAATTCATCATTCATTCTGAACACATAGAAATGATATTCATTCACGTGTGCGCTGCATTTACGCCAGCACTACTATTTTAACAGTGTGATGACGTTCAATCCCAATTGTATGCTCATTTAATCCCCACGTTATTTGTCCGATTAATTCGATATATTAAAAAAATTGACTTTTCGCGGAAAAAATACGGGGAATAGGTAGAAAATACCGATATGTTTGGATTCTGTGGAAAATTTGCGATCGATTATGTAGTCTTGGATATTTCTGTTACGATAAAATGGCGATTTTTGTAGCAAAAATTTTTTTTTTTCATTTTTCGTTAAAAATAGATAATTCTAGTGTGCGGCACCATGTAATTGTAACGAATCAACAATGTCATTTTTTCTTTTATGATCACGAATTCTCACCCGGCAATCACAAAACTCATGAAAAAAGAATATATAATATGGTTTGATTCTAATTTTCAAAATTATAGGTCTCCATGCATTTGATAATCTGATGGGGTCGTTTCTGGTGTTCATGCTGTTTTCTCGTTTTTTGATCACTAGGGCTTCTCTGTTGATTTGGTGCCATTTATTCTTAGTTCTTGAAATAATCTGTGTATTTTGGAAATCGATGTTGTGACCAGTAGTTTCTGCATGTTGGGCTAGTGTATTGTTGTTAGTTCTCTTTCGCACCGCTAAGTCATGTTCTTGGACCCAGCATACTACTCTTTTGTTTGTCTGTCTAATATAAATCGAATTGCATCCGCCGCAAGGAAAGCCATGTACCCCTTGGGATTCCAATCGAAGCTTATCCTTGCGTGTTTCTAAAACAGATCCTATAGAAGTTGGTGGTTTAAATGTGATTTTTATTTTATTTCTACGTAATATCCTGGCAATCCTGTCTATGGCACCCTGGATGTATAGCAATGTGACGTGTCCTAAAGTTTGTTCTTCAATTTCCCCTAGAGTTTTCTGTTTTGGATGGAATGCATTTCTTATCATGGTCTTAGAGTATCCATTTGCCTGAAATGTTCTACGTAGATGTTCTCTTTCTTCGCGGATGTGGTCTTCGTCTGTTATTGTTTCTGCTCTATGCACTAAAGTTCTGATGACTGCGTATTTTTGGGCTGGGTGATGGGACTTTCCGTGTAGATATCGGTCTGTATCAGTTGGTTTCCAATAGACTTTATGAGCAAATTTACCATCCCGTTTTCGAGTAATTTGGGTACTTAAGAATGAAATGGTGTTGTTTTCTTCGACTTCCATTGTAAATTTTATTGTTTCATGCATTTTGTTAATGTGGTTGAAGAAATCCTGTAAGGCTGTTAGTGAATGTGGCCATACAACAAAAATGTCATCTACATATCGATACCAAATCTTTGGTTTAAAGTTCGTTGTTGGTAAAATCTTTTCTTCTAAAGCGTTCATTTCCCATAAGGGCACCTTCTTATTGTTTATAGAAGTTTCCCTCAAATATAAAATAGTTGTTGTTTATGCAGCGTTCAATGAGATTCAGCAAATCGTTGGTTATTTTCAATTTGTTTTTAAGAGTTGACATTGTCTCTGCTATAAGAATGTTTGTGAAAAGAGATTTTTTTACGGCGTAAATCATAAATTTATAACCTATAGGAAGTTATATATATATATATATATATATATATATATATATATATAATTGTAAATGCAACAATTATGTTCTTGAATATTTATTATTAAAAAAAATGGTATGTACTCCGCCGTAAATTTATTGTCAGCTGCATTAAACATTATTTTGTAAATTCGTGCCAATAAAAGTGCACATACCAGAAGAAGTAAAATTACAATATTAAACTTTTTATAGTTTTATTTATTTTATTACGAGATTGACGGTGAAAAGTTACCTAATGTTTTATTAATAACTATTTTACTATTATTAATCAATTTTGAAATGGTACACCCATATTTAAAAATGAAACATTATTTCGTGCACATAAACCTCGCTATCATAAATTTGAGAATGAGTAGGAAGTAAAATTGAAATAAAAATAAAATTTGGTCGAAATTATCCTTAACCCCCCCTCTGCCCAATAAATTTTCAGATACAAAAGAAAGCCGTTCTAGATGCAATGAATAACAGAAACATTTTCCCGCTTGAAAAGATATTGTTCAGCCGTTGGGCATAACGAAAGGACACCTTAGGGTCGCGTTTTGTATCCTGGGCACAAAACATGTGCTCGCTAGGGCAGATTGCTATTTATGTATCTGAGCAGGTCATGTAGATTAGATCTGAAATCGAGCCGTAATATAAGTGACATGGCACGCCGGAAGCAATGCCATTCCCGGTATCTTAATGCACGCGGGAACATTGTAAATATGTACGAATTCCGGGTGTAATTACCGGAACTCACGATGATGATGTCAACGCGGGTAGTTTCGGCCCGTACTGGTAACGCGAAACCGGAGGCGCGAGACGGACAGGCATATAGGAGTAGACTGTTGAAATATCGTCATGCCACTCTAGCAGGGTAATCGCCGGCTAATGCACCCGCCGGATGGGTATATTTAAACAAGTAATGACACTAGTTTACATTGTTTTCCATGTAAACTCCCATACATCATACGAAATTTACATTTAACTAAAACACCGCGAACCGCTGTTAACCCTTCTGGATGATTTTCAACAAAGGCACGTTCTAAAATTAAAATTGTTCTCCGCTCTAATCCGCGAATGCTATATGAAAATTAACCAAAATTAAACGAGCATTGTTGAGATCGGACTACGTAAATATTTACGATATGGGCCAGGAGCAGAAGAGCGGAAATTGTCGAAAAGCACGTTAAAAAATTCATTTTATATTTTCTATAATATTAATTGTTTGTCGATCTCTTTAGGCACAGAACAAGCCTGAAGTGTATTATTCCCGTTCTTGCTGTACCCACTCCTGCTAACTATATTTCACCGAATAGGAATTTAAATTTGTATACTATTTAAATTCAGTACTCGCCGATCGAAATTAACTTTCCCTCCCTAAACTCATTTAAGATAAATGGACAAAACGAAAAATACTCACCGATGGAAATTTTGATTTTGTTCATTCGAGGAGTCTTCTTGATTCGGAATTCTTCGTTCATTAATATGTGTAGGGTGATGTCGTTCTCTAGTAGCAACTGGTGTAATATGGTGTAGTCAAGCTGAAAAGTAATTACAAAATAATACTTTGTATTCGCAACATTTAGTTCGATGTGATCCTACGGGATTTATTATAATACTCTGCCCCTCTTTCACGACCATGATTTTGTCCCGTTCAAATCTAAATCGTAGGTTACTTCCCGTTTGTATACATTCCACTTACAACTTAAGATTTAGTAGCTTGAGATTATATAATCTATATTTTCATCATTCTATTCATAATTTTCACAAAAAGAAAAAATAATTCATTTTTCATTTGTCAAAAAAGTATTTGCTAGGTTTTCAAACTCTTAAATTGATTAACAGAACTTTTGTAGATCGAACAAGAAATGCACTCCCACCCACTTAAGACAGTTTGGCTACTGCGCACCCTAATCTCAAGTGAAAGTTAAAAGTTGATAAGCTGTAAATTCTTCTTTCTAAATTCGTCAAAAGAAAATAATCATGAAATTAAAAATTACTAATTATTTGGTAATAATAATTGATTTTTTAGCATGTTTCGGATTTAGAAGTAAAGAAGGTAAATTGACTAAATTATTGAAATAATCAACGTAATTAATTATAATAATGCATTGTTGAATCAGGTATAATACGAAAAATTGACAGTAATTTGTGTATTGGATTTCGCAATTCCTTCACAAATGACCATAAATGTATTTGAACAAATATATTCTGAAATTTAGTGGATGTTATTTTAGAACTAGCAAATCATTCCTAAATTGCTTTTGTCGAATCTATTCTGAGTCGCACGTGACTACAATCGTAACATTTTCGCAAACTTCTGTGTAAGGTATTCGTGGTCTAACAAAATATCATCACTAATTGGATTGTATAAATCTCGATTTAATTAATTTATTGCCTACCTTCATATGCGAGGCTTTGCAGTCCGAACAGGGGAGAAGGATGAAGGTTTTTGAAACGCCTGGCCTGAAGATTAACTTCATGCTATAAGAAATTGCTGAGAAAATATCCATGCTCCCATTACCTAGAAAGAGTTTATTTAATGAACGTTTAGAGGGGGATGTGGTGATTTTATTATTACCGGTAGAGATGTGATCGAAGTAGGATGAGATCAACTGGTGCTCTGTAAAGACAGTGTTATTGATTACCACGCTGCGCGGTCGACCATACACCCCATCTCCACCAAACACCACAACAGCATATCTATAATCAAGTTTGTACAATAATGTTGATCTGCCATCTGAAAGTTTTATTTATTTACCTGTTATCTACAGTATTTAAAGCTTGTAGCTCTTGATCCAATTGCTCGATAAAATCGTTGAGTTTCTTCCTCCTTCGCACCTCTTTATTACACTCCTTGGCCTCCACGATAAATACAATGTCGGCCGATTGTGGAATGCTCTCATTTTCTATCCGAACAAATTCACCCTCGGAAACCACACTTCCATTCACTAAATTGCATCTAGAATATAGTCGTATAAATATTAATGCTACATGTGTCCAGATGAAGTAAGTAAGCATCTTCTACAATGAAAATTGCAATTTATGGATGTATACATTACGAATGCTGAAATGAACTGGTCTAACATCAATGCACTCTTATGTTAATGTCGAGCACTTACACTAGATTGCATATAACAATGGGTTGGCACATAGCGTTACAGCTTCTACTATTCAGATTCATACCGATCATTGGGCACGTGCCGAACCACTTAATCTCACAAATGAACTTTCAATTAATGCGTTTACAACAATTCCCCAGATTCTTAGGGTTGACCTAAATATCTCATTATACAAAGCCATTCGCAATATCAAATACAGAACACTACACGCAGCAAAATCAATCAAACTTTTACAACTACACATTATCAATTAATTAAGCTATCTATATACTTCACTAATAAAATATAATAATAAACAGAGAGACAGCAAATATATTATAAAGAGAATTTCTGTAATTCTGAAAAATATTACAATTAAAGGGAACATTGCGCCTTAGCGCAAAAACCCGAAAGATTAGGAATTTTTTAAACTAAACATATAAAAGGTATTAAGTTAAACTTTTCCAATTTTATTACGTTAATTTTAAACTTTGTAAAATTACTCATTTTAAAGTCATATCTTCCCAATAGATGGCGTAATTGAAGCTCTCAATGACAGAAAATGACTAAGGCTGGAATAGGATTGTATCCGAAAATCAAAATAATAGCGGAGACTGGGGCAAGTTTAGACAAGAGCATATTTTCCCATTTGCGATTAATTAGTACCCCTAACTACATATAGCCTTGGAATTTTTTTTTGTTTAGTTACATTCCATTAAAACAAATATCCACATAAAATTTGAAGGAAAACTGTGTTGGATAATAGCAAAAAAAATTTTTTCTACTTTTTCTTGACATGAAAGTATCCAGATCCACGATTTTGACATTTTTAATGTATGTGTGCTTGTACATAGTAAACTATATATTTATTTTTAAATGGGGGAAAAATCTATTGAACCCTTAAGTACATTATGTCGTATCAAGATTAATTTGAAATTCATTCATTTCAATTTTTAAAACGATAATTTACGAGAACTAAAAT